>JAUTBT010001983.1:0-10349 GCA_032361225.1 Lepetodrilus schrolli
ACACACACACACACACACACACACACACACCACACACACACACACACACACACACACACACACACACACACACACACTTATATTATAACTATGTGAGAGTGAAAATGTTAAAATACACAATATTCCATGACTGATACCCTGATCACTTCATTTAGAATTAAATCTGGTGATGTATGCATCTTTACGTTCCAAGGCACAGTAGACCAACTTTAAACACTTCCATAAACCCTGAAGAACTGAACACTACAGATACTTATACTCACAGTAGATAAGGAACTGGAATTATTTAATTAAAGCTGATGTAATTATAACAGATACATGCAATTATTTTATTTAAAAGATAATTGTGCAGCTTGTATTTAGTTTGAAAACACCAAGAATTAGACCCATAAATCATAATTTTATGTCTTCAAGACAGGATTGCCATTATGTGCACATAAACATTTCTAATTTAATGTCACTGATAAAATAAAATTCATCTTGGTACATCCACATACGTTTGTTGTTGTTGTTTGTTTGTTTGGCGTTTAGAGTCGCTTTCAAGATTCTTTCACTTATATCACGACTTTCCACATACATAGCATAATATCTAATACATATACTCATTAATTCCATATACATTGTATTTTCATGTTTGTATAATATGGAAAGTTAGCATTAATTTAGCACTAATGGAAGACCTCTTACACTGATTACCAAAAGTCAGGATTTCAATCTGTTATAAAAGTATTGCAAATTTCTTATACACACATTGCAAATAATCGCATACACATTATTGCAAATGTCTTGTACCATTATACAAGAACCAGCAAATGTCTGATCTCAGCATTACACACCTACTAAATCATGAAGACATTATTAAAGAAAACAAACTTACATATATCATGTATGTTGATATATACACAGGTCACTTCTTCGTCAAGATCAAACGGAGCTCCGAGATACAGGAATCTCTAGAGGTGGGAACGATAACGTAAACACTAATCTATGCCGACAGGATCCTAATTGCCCCCAGATACAGAAACCTACCTTACCGATCTCACATGCACACCACGTGTCAAAGGTCATATCAAAGGTCAGACCCCCACAATCTGACAACAAATGACATAGGTATACAAGTTAGGTATTTACGGAGATCATCTCAATGGCGAGATTGGAATAAAATCTTTCCACAATAACCGGCTGTAGATCATATTGCACTCTGGATTAAATCAGACATAACAGATGTCTTTTAGCATTATAATGTCTGTAGGTATATAGTTGTACACATGACTTGATGTGATGTGGTGCAGAGAAATAGCTTGCGTGACAAGAAACACTATTTCTACTACTCATTATATTGAATAAGTGTGCCTGTTAAACCATTAAACATCAGAGTGTGCCTGTTAAACCATTAAACATGTTCTCATATGGAGCAAATTGTTATCTTTAAAAACACAGTTGCAGTTTGCCGTTATTTTATTCATATGCATATTCAAAACAGTTCACTGGATAAATAAGTGAATATTTTATTTATATGTACTTTAGGTCATGTTGTAGATGTCATAATAATAAACTACTATCGTACTTTATCACAAAAAATAGAAGCTTTCGAGTGCAATAAACCCATGCGATAAATATAAATAATTTCACTAGTGCAATAACACAATAGATTTGTATAATTGTATTCATATGCGATATCAAAGTCCTTTTGGACCTATTTTAGAGATTCTTCTTGGGACTTAATTATTTCGAATATAAAGTTAAAAGATTTCTTCAATTGAATATGCAAACACATTTATTAATATTTACACATTTACTTGGAAATATATTTTGTCTGCGTGTGTTAGATCAAAACTTGGCTGGCAAAACCAATTTTATACAATCAGACAGCATTCTAAAGTTTTCCACGGATTCATGGTGAAATAACTGCATTAACCTCACCAGTTGCACCATAATACAAATTATCTCCCTTGATTGCCTTAATCACCACCAGAGGGCAGGATTACACAATTTCCTTTTGATGTAAGCCCCAGCTGTATAAAGTACAAGAAGAGCATAATCTTGTTTATAGTTCTTCCTAACTCAGGGCCCTGAGGAACATTTGGCAAATGCTACTGGTCAAAATGCATGTGTTTTTGTAACACCTAGCAGAATACATGCTTTGAAGTCTACAATTGATTAGTCAAAGGCAGAGCTATTGCCATATGGTGTTGTTACAGAAAAACAAAGGATAATATCTTGACACAGTGCATACCTAAAGACATTGCTTCTATTCCTAATCTTGCCTGAATGTTAAACTATTAAACTTTTACCCCATAGATAATCCATGAACAGGATTTGAACTCATATATTAAAAATCAACATTAAAAAGTAAACTAAACACTAAAAAGCAAAGCAACGTAAAAGTTTAAAATAACGCAAAGCAAATGGGGTGGTTTGTAGCTTAGCATCACAGCGGGAATCTCTCGCTTATACGCAACGCAACGGTAATGGAAACGCAAAATAAAAAGTAAGATAAAACACTGCCTGGACAACATAGCTCCACTTTATCAGGCCTCCTGCCCTTGTCAACACACCCACTTAAGGGTTAACCACAAATATTTGACCGAATTAATGCTGGCAAGAGCTTGATAATTTGTGGTTACACAGATTTGTATTAAACAACCCACTGTCACAAATCTGATACCCTTTACAGTGTGCGGGTTGATTTCACTCTGATAGCCACTCCGAGAAAATAGTCTCGACAGGTTACACGTAGAGACGTGTGCAAATATCCCCAATCTTAGATTACCTGTACGCTCTCTCCGGCGAAAGTATCTCTATATATACAGTAAACTTATTCATAATCATAACCTCAAATATATTGTATATCCAAAATATTGAATAGAATCATAATCCTATTGTGACATTTGCACAGACATGACTGTTCCTGGCTACAGCTCATAGAAAGATTTCTTCTTCTGATATGAATACATTAGTGACACATTGACAGATTATACACATACATAATGAATTATACTTGTGCCAACTTAAAGTGCATTAATTGATTACATTTTGTGTAATTGTTTACAATTCTATATCTGTTGTCATAGTGCGTAAACTTCATGTTTTACAATTGGATTGAAATTACATTACATTTTTTTTTGGTATAGCAATAATATATGTCAACAATTAGTAATCAATAGCATGCCAACCTTGTAGGGTCAAAATATTTCCTGATTGAAATTCTGAAACCAATGTGGCCAGTAGATAATTTTGCAGATTTTCAATTCTAATGAACACGTTGCTGCAGTGCATCAGCTGTCTACAGGAAACTTTGTTCTATTCCCATGTTCCCCAAGTCTGATACCAAGAACACTAACATTTTATAGGGAGAAACAGTCTCTCATTTAATTCTTATGGTTAATTATTTTCTGAAAACACGTAGCCACAGGGTTGTACTGTTACCCAGCCAACATACTGCCTCCACCTGGAAATCTATATACGCTGAACCGGTTACCATGGTTACATAATAGGTTTTAAACATTTTCTGCCTTTTCAATTATTCATGCTTTCGTTGTATTTCATAAATCCTTTTAGTGTTTTATCCTGATGTTCTCTACAGTATTTTGAAGCAATTGTGAAATTTCAAACAACATGTTTCATGTATGTAAATCATAGGATTTAAATGTTTTCTGTATTTTCAATCATTCATGCTTTCGTTGTATTTCATAAATCCTTATAGTGTTAACGGTATATCATGATGTTAAATGTATTTTGAAGCTTTGCGAAACATCAATCTATTTCCACAAACAAAAAAATAACAACAGCACAGCCACATAAAAGATGCTAATTTACATCAACAATGATTAGTTCTGACAATGCCAGGTATTTTCCATGTTATATATATGTTTGAGTGATCATTTTCAATACAATGCAATGGATGTATTATCAGATTTCTAAACTAAATCTGTTGAAATCATTTCCCGTACCTATTTGACAAGCTTCGTAACATTTGTGTCCACAATGTGTCAGCTGTCTTCAAACTCAGAAGAAACCGACACCCTAACCACAGTGCCATCAATACTATAAACATATATCCAGCTGGGGGTGGGGTGGGGGGCTCTATGCAAAGAATGTTTACCTACCACTTATGTGTGGGAGATTGAAGAGATACTGTTTAGATCGCTATTCCTTTTACATTTCTTCCCTATCGTCTTTGTAAAACATTAATTTTAATCCTTGGCAAGTGTTATTGCATTTATCTCATTCTAGAAAATTACAAAGCCCATCTCTGAAATCGAATTAAAGACGTAGACACCGATATACAAAAGGAAAGATTAAATACTTCGAAAAATGAAACAAACAACTCACTGAAGACAAAAGTCATTTCGTGAAATGCCACCATTGATTAATGTGGCACGAAAAAACAGAAATCTCCAGGCACTGCTTCTTTAAACACTGGGGACATTAACAAGCCATAAACACTGGGGACATTAACAAGCCATAAACACTGTATTAGCCGAAATTCAGGTAAATGTGGTACATTCCTGCTGTCAAATATTAATGCCATGGTTTCTTGCCAGATTACCCATGTCCATTTCCTGAATATCGTCCATTTCCTGAATATCGTCCATTTCGCACGTCACATTGTGTTACAGTATCTGACACTCCATGCTCTGTACTCCACACTCATTTTACCCAAGATAAACAGTTGAGTTTTAACCTGGATGTTGGAGCGATTCTCTCCATGGGAAAATGATTCATTGTGAAAAACCTGACTGGGTTTTTTAAATGGCCAGATGATTGATAACGTAACCAGATTCTTTCCAATCCCCCTTACCTCTCTCCCCTAAATCCTAAATGACTTTTACATAGAAAATAATATTTTTTATTATACTTTTTTGTATATATATATAAGATGGAATTAATAATGTAATAAAATATCATCACAATTCAATGTTTATTGTTTCTAAACTTACAATTAATGTAAAAGTTTGTATTTAGAATTGGAATTTCAGAATATTCAAATTAGAATTGGAAATTCAGAATACTAGTATACAAATCATTGCTACCACTCTCTGAATGAAAATATTGACATATTTAACCATCTCACTGTTGTATTAATCAAAAAACAATCCTTGACATGTCAATCGCCATTCAATTGCATTCAACTGTCAAGAGGTTAAACAGCCACAACATGTGAACAAACACCTCACTAGAAGACACAAATTAAGAACATTACTTCCCTTCCACTTACCTTATCATTTCTAAGTTAACAACTCCCTCTATGTCCAAATTACTAGCAAATATACTGAGAACCATTACAAACAAACTCCTCGATTCTTCCACGAATGAATTAGTCCTGGACAAGCAAACAATAAGTTCCAATCTCTCCCAATACGACCAGCCGATTACCTCTCAGTGGGGAAAAAAACAAACACCTCCATATCTCCGCTCTCCCTACCAAGTGCTGTGGAGAACATTGCTTCTATTGTTGAGTTGCACCGGTGCCTGTATAGCGTAATTCTTCGCAACTGCTTCCTGGTATTGCCAGATAACCAGGACCGTACCAGGATTGCCTGTTTTAAGGTGCCGGGAGTTCAAGGAATCAGGAACGTGGGCAATGTTTTGTTTTGGGGGGGACCTGAAGGTGGCCCAGGCTTGTAATAGAATACAGTACAGGGCTCAGGGGTGCATTTCATTTTGTTATGGGGGGACCCTTTTGTAATCACACTCCCTCAGCCGCTTCAATACCTTCCTTAGATATTTAGAATGTTGTCAGTTGCATTCTGGAAATTATTGAAAACATCTATTGATGACAGGATTGGGAAGTTAGGATATTTGTTTTCTGTAGTAGAGGGTAAATTTTAGACCAATTAAATGTGCTAATTGTGTTGATTGAAAAAAACTATGTAATTGATTGTTACAAACTATTCCTTGTGGCAAACAGTGAATGTTCTAACAGGATGATTATGTGGGAAAAGGAAAATAACATTCACACATCCCGTGACCAACGTCTTAAAGACATACAATACAGATTAAGTTGTTGTTTTAGACTGAATTGGAGTTAAAAATGCAAAGTACATGCACTTAGCATACATATAATCGCTTTTGTACCTCCAAATATATTTTCACTGCTGTTTTTGTACCTCCAAATATATGTTCAGTGCTGTAGGATAGGTAAAATTCCATTGCAGTGTACATTTCTGGTGAAACGTGAATAATCAGTTGGTAATGTACTGTAATATCTCACCTTTCTATAGTCTAATAGACTAAGGGGGATAACTCTAATCAATGAACAAAGTCAAAATATCCTTTCAAAACTGCTGGTAATAATAACGCTATGAAACTATAAATATTAAAAAATAATAAAATATGAAAATACTGAGAGAAAAAAAGTAGGATATGCCGAAAATGTAGCTGGTTACCCAATATTCCTTGTGTAGACACATCAAATGTACATACTTTCATGTTTCCTCTTGCCCTAAACTGATAAGCTGTGATATAAGTGAAAGAATATTGAAAGCGGCTCTAAACGCCAATGACATATGTAAACATAACCATGATTATATACCATTAAAGCCTATGAAATTGTACACATTTAACATGTCTACAATTTAATATTTTCAAATAATACTACTGGGTTTATAGTGCCTCTGATTCTATTACTAGTATCTAGCTCATGTGAAATCAATGACTGCCAGTCTTAGTTATGAGTCATTGAACTAGTAAAGCTGTTTAAAAATACCTTTGCAAATTTTTAATTGTAGTGTACTGTGTTATTTCTTCTAATCATTGGACTGCAACAATATTGGCTCACTGACAATTCCAAAAACAAAATTGATTTAATTATAATACTGCTCTCCTGTAGATCACTAACATGGCAATATTCAGGAAGTGGTTTCCATGGTATGTAAATATTAGGGAGGAAAACCTGTAGTAACTTTGCATGATGGACAAACACCCCATACTAGTCATGGCCAGTACAGAGGATCCAATGATGCTGATAACTGTATGCATTCACACCTTAGAAACATTCCAATCTATCCTTTTTATGAGAGGCTTTCTGTGTTTATAGTTTTCGTCAGTTTGCCACCCAGTTGACACGAAATACCTGAAGCTTGCACTGGTTGTCTAGCTAGCCCAGAGTGTATGTGGGTGACTGGGTCCTTCACTTGCAACAAGCATGTAATGTAATTCTAATGTTTAATTTGAATTTCCTGGGGAGTTTAAATTAATCGAGTGATATCAGGTGACCCTGCCCTTATTGCGGCTGATCCTATATCGATATTGGAGCTGGTGCTTCGGTACTTTGGGAATAATTATGAATTTTCAGAACCTATGGTAAAAGTGGGTGGTTTCTTTCACCAATACCTGACAATTATGGTAACATAATAGAAATATTTAAACCTAAAATGTAGAAATAGTGAATTGTCGATTACATAATTCTAAGTCACTTCCCCAGGGAGCTCTTCAGTGTGACAGGTGCCCAAACTGTGATTGACAAGCAGGCTGCCAGGAGGCTCTATATGACAGGTGGATTAGCCGAGAGTAAAGAGCATTGTAAGACTATCAGGAATCGGCAGGACCTGTGTGAAGTGTTGATGTTTTCCCATTTGACCGACACATCTGATACACAATCTGCTGGCATCCAGTCACGTGACTACGCAACTTTCAACACCTGTACCGCGTGCACCTGGACGTATTTATTTACCGGTCTTCCCACAGTTCCTCCAATCAACGATATTATTTTTTAATGCATTATTTTACCTTTGAATTTCCTTACATTATTTACAAAGATATTTTGAAAAGAAGCATCTGAAGATGTCAATTTCAATTTGCTTACAAAGGTAGTACATACATCTCATTTCATATTTCCCCTAGTCCAAAGAAACAAATCATATAGGGTAAAATTTGAATATAGCATATTATAGCTGGCTCACTCCAAAATCAACCCACTATCCAAACTCCTAGCTAGGCTACACACCCACCGGATAGTCTCCTTAGCTGCATCGTGCATATACCCACCCACCAGATAGACACCAGATGACCCACACACATCTCGCCTTCCTGATCAGGGTAGGAGACCATTTTCCAGACTTGCCTTTCATTTCCCAATGATAATTGAAAACTTTGCTTCAGGACATGTTCTAGTGCCTCCAACACTTCTATATTAATATCGCATACACAAAGTCTTAACTGGTTTCAATATCCACCCAAATCAATTCCTTCAACAGTTCAATGGAACTGTTCCTATTAAGATAAACCACCAGTAATAAAAGCTACACCAGGTTCTCACCCCAATTATTGCATATCTCGCCATATACCATTACAGATCCAGACATGCACGTCCTGATTTCACTAACGAGCTCGTCTCACCTGCCAGGTGGAACACGTCTATAACTACAGAGGTAATGTACCAGTCTGATGTTCCCCGTCTGGAAGTCATCTGGAAGTCGTTATCATGGAGATTTCCTGATTGCAGTTTACACGGGGACCAAGCGGAAGTTTGGAAAACATCACCATGACAAACTAATCAAGTCATCACCAAGCGGGCTTGTTCTGCGTCTCACAAAGAGAATGTGTCCGCAGTAATGATTAACCTTCTGCCTGCTGGAGGTGATGCCATGTACCCTGAAGAGCAGTGGCTTTGTTTAATCAGGTAGGAAGATGGGTTAAAATGCACTGAAAAACGCAACATTGGGATGAGATGTTTTGTAGTGATGAACCTTATTTGGATAGTTGGGCGTCGTTGATTGCTCACGCTACTTTCTAGCATTAATGACGAGGATTACCAAGGTTCAGAAAGTACATGTTAACCATTACATCTGCTATCGCCATGTAACATGTAACATGTAACACTGGACTAACAATCTTAGGACTGAGCCTGAATGAGACTCCTAAATGCAGAAGGAATATCATGTTCATGATGAAATGGTAGAAGAATGAAATTAACATTTATTATATATAGTACATGTATATAAGGGGAAGATGGCGAAAAATGGGAAACACTTCATTTGCAATGAAACATAAATATTTTAATATCATTAAACATGTTAAAAACACAGTAAAATAGCTGAAGATTGTGAGGTACATCTATGTGGTTGTAAATCAAAATCATTTTGATCAAATACCATGATCCTATGTGCTGTCACCCTATCTTCTCAGTTTTTCTTGTATAATATACACAAAGATGTAAAAATACCTCATACCTTTCTTTTGATAGAAGAAGATTGTAATTTATGATAGCAAAGCTTTGCAAGTTCCTAACAAGAACTAAATTTATGGGGAGTGAGATCGATCTCAAGAAAAAGAGAAGTCCGACAAATTGGTCTTTTTTTTTTATAACCAGTTAATGGCATCCTCCAGGGTATTGATGTTGCATTCATATCGAAGGACAACACAAAACACATCCGATGACATGCAAGTATCTATGTGGCTTCTTGTCATAAATCACCTGAGAATGTTCACACAATGCTAATTTTGTCAAACTACAAAGGTGAGATGTCATCTATGCAGGGACACAAGGCATAGAAGTCAAGGTGTGCTGAAATTGGAGAAATTGACTTGTGAATCCCTGAGGAGTATCAATATCAGAGACTA
Organism: Lepetodrilus schrolli; assembly: GCA_032361225.1. Taxonomy (NCBI): domain Eukaryota; kingdom Metazoa; phylum Mollusca; class Gastropoda; order Lepetellida; family Lepetodrilidae; genus Lepetodrilus; species Lepetodrilus schrolli. Next base: position 9,568 of record JAUTBT010001983.1, read on the forward strand.
GAAACCAAACTCCCTGATGGATTGGTTCTAGACACAAGGCATCTCCAGTTGTCTTCAGGAGCGAGCGTGTTAAAACCAAAACCTATAATTCAGGAAGTAGCAAATTATAGTATTGACAAAATACAAACACCTGAAAAAAAACATTAACTATTAACTGATTAAACAAGCTTCATAATATTTTCAGAATTCCATATAAACAACTGAATGGCTTTAAATCGATAGTCATGCCTAAAAAATATTCCCATTGATTTAACCTATTGTAGTTGGTATATTTACACATAGCCAAAGAGGACATATAGTGCATCATTGCAATATGTACTGTTTTCACCTATCAGTAACAATACCAGTATATTATACATGGATGATTACACAAAATCCTGCTTTGTCATAAATCAATATAAAAAATAAAATCACAATAAATATATATGTACGTAATACGTAACAATATGATAAAGTACCCATACTCATGAGGATGATCCGAGACCGATTTAATAAAAAAAAAATATTCCAACTTCGCGCTTGATCTCTTCATGGCCACATTAACACTAGCTATCCTGGGAATTACAGGGTAGTAATTAACCCTTTCCTGACTCATCAGTGACATGGGATTGCCTGCATAATCAGTCTCCAGTCTGAGGTAAAACCGTCTACTAACATGTAGTAGAAAATTAGCAAATTTGATCCATCTGTTTTCCATTGGTCTGCGTCACACCTTCTTCTCACCCAAATACTCCTATTCAAAATATCACCCTAGAGCAGATAAGCAAGTCTAGATTTACTGG
>JAUTBT010001984.1:0-10349 GCA_032361225.1 Lepetodrilus schrolli
GCCGCTGAAATTCTTTATCCTCTGTTCTCCAGTAATCTAGACTTGCTTATCTGCTCTAGGGTGATATTTTGAATAGGTGTATTTGGGTGAGAACAAGATGTGACACAAACAGACTGTAATGTCATTGCACGGGGCTGACACAGTAAACCGAAGCAAACCTCGCTGAGAGCTATTAATATGTCTTGCCACCGATTATAGAATATTAGCAGGGATACTGTAGTGTCTGAGGTTATAGTAAGCATGATGTCTGAGGGCGTTTCAACAATCATTAGAAATACAAATAGTGAACGTCCCAGATGCAGGCGGTCAGTAACCAAATGTGTCATAGAGACATAAGAGTGTCGTAACTCTATGTATACGTATAGGAGTTACGACTCTCGTAGCGTTACGATCGTTCTGTGGAACGGAACCCTGGACAGTAGATGAACAAATTCCATGAATTAGGTGGTCGTAGTTCAGAGATATGTCTCCAGGATAGAAGGAACACAAGCCAATGAATCATATAGGATATCCCAAAATATCTGATATTTTTGTTATTATTTCATTTTGAAGTCATTTTACACACCCTTGAGCGAGAGGTCGAAATAGAAAGTCAATCTATCAACAAAGTTTAAGATGACATGCTTTGAATAGAATTCTTTAATAAAATAATGTTTTTTTCTTGCTTTTTGTTGTTTTTTAATTGGGTTTTAGAGCCGCTTTCAAGATTATTTCACTATTATCACGGCTTGTCAGTTTAGGGCAGGAGGAATCCCACAACATCTGTAGTGCTGAATGTTGCAGTAAACCTGCGAGCACCGGCTGGTATTGACAAGGATGATAACTGCATTGCCACTCTACAGACAGCGCATCAATATCGCATCAGAAATGTAACATTCGCGAAAATTTATGGGGCGGGATTTGAACCTGGAACATTTGGCTCCGAAGTCCAACGTTCTACCACTGCGCTACGACCCGCCCCTTAAATTAATGTAACGTACTAGTAATATTAATATACAGGTTATTGTTTCACGAAGTTCTCATAAGGACGCTCGTAGTGATACATAGTGATATGGTCTCAGCTTCCATAAATGATATTTGAACCTTTATAGTTCAGGCGCTCCGATCATGATATAAATAGATTGTTTCTACGATGAAATAATCGACGTTCTGTCTCTAAGTTTTTAACAGGACGGATTCATATAGCATATTATACTCCATTTATCATGTTACACGGACACTCGGCTATCCATAGAATGTCATAGAAAAGTAGATTCGAACTGAGCCATCGCCATCACTCGATACATCTACATGTAGGAAACCACAGAGCAATCCAATAGTTCTAAGAAATACATCAATATACTTACCTCCAATACAGGATTGTATCTTCCACCTTCCCGTACATTTGGCTGAAGAAATAGAAAACAGAAAATACTATCAGATTACAATTATCAAAATTAATGCATACATGTATATTTATATTGGAAATACACGCACACGATTGTGTTAATAACTCTATAGCTACATCTCGGGATGAGGAGTTTCCTGATAAGGTGGCCAGTCTTTTATATAGAAATGTAACAGGATGGCATTTGGAGGTAGGACACACCCTCACGACAAACTCTTGGGTCAGAGTTCGTTTATGATATATATACATGTACGTTTGCAGATCCATGATCGTACTACATTTTTGTGTTAATGAACTAGTATACAATAATACATTTCCAAACAGTAATGTAATACGATCATGTATTAAACATGTATGACAAGGGTAATCGCCCTAGAGAAGTGTGAGGCATGCAAGCGGAACATTGACTAATTATCAAAATCCGAGTCTTTCAGTGTTATACGAGTATGTTATCACCAATTACCATGTTAATCCGGATCTACAATATTTACTGAAAACATTTCAAGAAAGACACCTCCGTTTCCGTTTTCTCACATCGCTTCATTTTGCATTCCCAAATTAATTGTATGGCTTTCTCGAACCCGATTGTTAAATTATTATTCCATAATAATTAAATTCTTTCAAACGACAGTCAAATGACAAGATGGCACGCGCATTGAGTGATCAGAAGCACCAAGGGCACACAGACAGTGTCAGCACGTGTGACAACGTGTCACAACGTGTCACAACGTGTCGCAACGCGTCACTAACGACATCCTTTGATTGGCATCAAATATGGACGAGGCTTACACTGAAGCTAAACAAGCCAGAGTTGCTGTCATTTCTCTATCCAATGATTTCCATCGATTGCTCTGGCTTCAAAAGACGATGGAAGGTACTAGTTCTTCTACTGTACATGATGACACGTATTAGCAGGGGGTATTACCGTCGAGCTTGCTCCCGTTTTAATACGTAAAACATTCAAAAGCCCTTTCATTTCTTTACTACTTCGAGTTTAACCTGATAGAACTGAGTGGTCTTCAAAGATTCCGTTGAGGATGGTGGTTCATATTACTGTAGAGATCATAACCAGACTACGTGGTAATGGAATACATACTTACAATGATACTATGTGCCATGATACATTCCTAACATTACAATCAATACAAGTAATGTTTATAACAGATTTATTTCGATTATAGTCACTGAAGAACCTTAGTAAAGGGCGAAAGGCCTTTGAATTGTTCTAGACATCATCCCTGTTTTATGTATGCCATAGCAAATTTGATTTATAATTATTTGTGTATACATATATATCACAATCTTACGCATCGTTGAAATTATTAGTAAGTCTTATGTTTTATGCAGATTCCGTACTCCCATCAAAACAGAAAAAGCACCATCCATTGTAAACTTAGTATTGATCATTTTAGATCGTATTGTATTTAAATGAAGCTATGTATCATGTTCCTTCGAATAGTGTTGTTACTACGACGTTCAGATGATATATACTTATCGCTGGCATGTTCGTGAACCATCAATTGGTTGAATGAAACTATGGCAACTATAATACAGTTTTGACAGAAATAGAAACATTCCCTCTTTATTTCCCCAGTTATCACTCCAAAAACTGTCAATATCAAAGTAAAGATGTTATATTTCCATAAAGGTCCAAAATGGTTTGATTTGATATTGGAATTAATCTAAAATAAATAACCTCTAGTGTATATTTGCCACATCGTGATCAGTGCAAATCCCTGTTGCACAATAAACAAATACACGGCCATAACTTGTATTGTTCAAGAAGAACCTCTCTAGGGACATTTATGGAGGAACTTCCGTCATGGGACTTAAACATGATGCAGCACCGCCAAACTGCAGTACTAGTATGCGGTCTTGTGGGTAAAGTCGGGGTGATAATGGTCAACAGATTATATATTAAGATGAACAAATAAAGCGAGTTAACTGCTATATTACTTAGTATTTACTGACTTTATTCAGATAATAAAACAATCGTATTGATGTCGTCCATGAAGACAATTTGGAAAGATAGTAGTAACCGGGCTTTGTACATTAACCAGCGGATATATTATAGCACCAGAGAAAACATTCTATACATATGCATACAGGATTATACGATTTCGTAAAAGTAAATATTATTACGTCCCAAAATATACTTCAAATATGACTTGATGGTTATGAGGACGTTCGAAGTGGGCTTTTTTGTTCACGATCAATCACAGATTAATGTGAAATAGTAGTATGCATATATGCATAGCCTAGATATGTGCAGTGCTTCTAATATGAGAGTGGCATTAAAACTGTGTATGCTTAGTATTTCTACTTAATTAACTTAATTAATTAATTACGTATACGTAGACTGCAGAGATAGGTAGTCCGGTATATAAAACATACTTTTGTTTGAATAATTGAAACCGGAAAACTGTTCATCAATGGAATTGATTCGATTCGGAAAGAAAATGGTAAAATCAGTATTTGGTGAACGCCGAACTGGTAACCTTGATTGGAACATGGATGTCAGCAGGGATACCATCAATTATAGAGCAGAGTGAGCTTAGTGGAGAAGATAGGACACAGTGGCGGCAATACGTCATTACATGTACTATATTATTAAGAGCTGGATACTGCCATACTACCTAATACTACCCACTGCATGCGTGATGAGTTGCGTTCAAATGTGTGGCCGTTCCTTAGTATGAAAAGATCAGCAACATAACATAAAACTTTCATAAAAACTATCTTGGTCCATAACGTTTTGTCAGTTAATTATCCATATAGTTAGGAATGTACAGCAAACGTTACAAGTGAATACGAAAAGTATATCTGCGATCAGTGCATAACCATGTTCAACTGAATTTAGATGGAATTATCTTTAATGAAGAACGGCATGCATGCCATTTTTGTTTTCTAATTTAATTATTAACTTGATATACAAGACAAGCTTACTTTTAAATCGTAGTAATTAGGATCGCATGTGTCTAATTGAAATCCGCATTCTACACAGGTGAACATATAAATACATGTAGAGTTTATTTATATCTCTGTCCTTACGTTTTACGTTATTTTCTGTGTGGTTTCACGTGGGTTGTTTGTTGGGGAATGTCCACCATCTATCAACCATAGTACATAATTACTGGCCGGTGTTCACAGGTTTCCTGCACCACTCCGGGCTACGGGTGTTACTTGTTTCGTTCTACCATGATGAGTGAACTGATCCTGAAAGTGGCTCTATTCAGCCCAATGCAAATTAAAAAAGTACCGTCGACTCGACGACAGTATGTAACACTGAGTATATCCGGCAAGTAATGTACTTCAACGTCTTCGTGTGAGTTCTAATATACACTTCTCTGTCTTTCGTATGTAGGTGATCAACTGTATGAGCAATACCTATAGCCTGCGAGGACACCCCAATATACTGCTGTATACTCCAGGCGGTACACGCAGTGGCCATGGATCAGATAGACTGGCAGTCAATTAAACCATCAGGCACTAGTTGCCGCTACTGGTAGAGCCATCTTAGTTTGTCTATGCTTGAGCTATTAACCAGAGATTCTGCGTTTGTAATTTCCTTTGTCGCAGCTGATACCGCCGCTAAATTTAGTCGAACGACTTCATCGCCATCAGCGGGGTCTTACGACGATCCGTAGGTGGTAGGTGTCAAACTAACTGACCTCGTTGACACTAATTTGTCACGATTTAGAGTTAAGCGAATGCTGAACAAATTGCCATGTATGCTCTTGTGGTTACTTTCTATGAGTGGTATATATGTTAGTGGTATATATGTTAGTGGTATATATGTTAGTGGTATATATGTTAGTGGTATTATGTTAGTGGTTAGTGGTATATATGTTAGTGGTATATATGTTAGTGGTATATATGTTAGTGGTATATATGTTAGTGGTATATATGTTAGTGGTATATATATGAGCGGCAATAGCTGTGAGCAAACTGCAGTGCAAAGTATGACGACTCTGGTAAAGGTTCCATGTGCAGTGAGACAGAGAGAGACTACAGATCGCGTTAGTATAGAGACGCAATGGGAAAATAAGCGAAATCAATGTTGATCCGAAGCAACGTTACTTGGTGTCCCGAAGGTAGGTGACACGATGTCCAAATTCCAGAGGTTGATAGAGGAAAAGGATACATATATAAGGTGAATGGGAAAGATAGCTGCCAAATCGCAATGAGACGTGGTGTGCCCGATGGTAATTTCAATACTACACAATTTGGGAGCCACACAACGTCTGCTGATCAGTGATGATGACATATCTATAACACAGCCATTGTCTGTGAGAGAAACTGTTCGAAAGGAATCATTATTTGAAGGGTAGAGATTTCAGTATTGCAATTGTATATCATCTGCTAAATGTGTTACTATGGTATGTAAATATAAAAGAGTGGAATTCTTTGCAGCAGCACATATCACGCAGTAATAAACGTGCTCTGATCGTTTGAGAAATATTTGAACAAGTGTTTAAATTTCACTGTATTACTTCTATTGAAGATAATTAATTATGGCTACTACGTGTGTTCTGTTATAATGTATTACTCATAATCACTTCTACGTGGCAGTAGTGTTAATGCCTTCCAATGTGCAGACAATAACATTACTTCTTAAGGTATTAACAGTATTCCATGCTTAAACTGAGGATGAGGATATTTTAGTCAATCGGCAGTCACGAAATGATGTAAAAGTCAAAGAAAGAAATGGTATACAATTTCTTTGTTATGACAAATGGTATACTGCGATATTCGTACATAGTATGAGAACTCTGTGGGTCATTGCGTGTCGTATCATGGGAAGGAGAATTTGATTTAATGACACTCTTAGAGAAATCTAGACATCTAATTAAAGTTAACTTTTAGATCGCTACAGAGACTCTTCTAGACTAAATATCTAACGATACCCCGTTTAAGCCCTTTATAACAGTGATCTCTTTTGAACTTGGAGCCATGCAATAGGAAATTAACATATTGCCATTCACATGAGATATATCAGTCAAAACATGCTAACAAGATTCTATCGGAAGCACTTGATTGGCCACTAGAAGGGTTTACTGAAGATGATCTGGACAAACTCTCGAACGGTTTGTCGTTAGATCGTATTGTTACAAAGTATTGGAAACGCAAATGATTTAATCTTAACGGAATTGCTTTCACAGAGTTTAATTTCCAATATGTCTCGCATTCGTACTGGCATGTTTATTAGCACTAAGATATTATCCTTGGTCAATCAGTACTGCGGATGTTTCGGGTTTCCTCCTGCCCTAAACAGACAATCCGTGATATAAGTGAAAGAATCTTGAAAGCGGCTCTAAATCCTAATTCATATAAAATATATAACACTATTGACGTGGGAGACTTTATAGGATTGGGCTATCGGGAGTGTGCATGCATAGGTCACTGTAGTTGTGAACGTATTATTCCATATACATGTAGTTTTGAAGCTGTTCGTCCATAGTGTTTTGAAGCATTCATATGATTCAGAAACGGTTCATCCATATACTACAGACACTGATAATGCTTACAACGCAAATACTGCTGAAACTGTTCATCCATACAACTCAGAAACTGTTCGAATCACATAGTTGAAACTATTCATCAATATATTAGAGACGCTATCCATCCATATTGCTGTGTGTGGTAATCCAAATAGCTATGAATCTGTGCATCCGTGTAACTCATAAACTGTTCATCCATGTAACTCATAAACTGTTCATCCATATGTACATATGAAATTTGAAATATGCACTGTAGCTCAGATACTGTCGACCCATATGTTATGATTCATAAATTGTCCATCCACGTATCTTGGAAACGATTCGTTCCTATCGGAAGCTGTTTATTCATATCACTTGGAAACTGTTATCCATAGAGCTCAAAGATTAATTCATCCATAAAACTCCGAAACGTTTGATCAATTTTACAGATTTAGAGAATTGGTACATCGGTGTCAACCAAGCATGTCTATGTCGATATGTGGTGCTAATCTGGGACAAAAATACGATACACTCGTATGTCATACAATACACGCTTGTTTTCGAACACTGAAATTGCATCTGATATAATTGGAAGATTCGGGTGTGATGTGATAGAGTCGGGACAGTATTAAGGGATCCGCTATGCCTGTGTTTGATACGCTTATTGCAGGAGTCTATAATGAGAAGATCAAAAAAGATGGTCAAACCTTGAGGCGATAATATTGAATGAGGGAGAAACTGGGTGGTGTTATTAGTTTGTCACTTTATTACAAACTACCAGAAACATGTGAATGCAAGACAAGTAGCGGGACTGTTCTTTTCATGGAAAGGTCGAACTTCTATTTATAATAAATACACTATAACGAATTCATAACAGTGCCAAGAATACATGACGCGGTAATTATCCATAACATTCTATAATGGAAAGCTTTTCACAATGTTGAATGCTGACAAGGACATCATGGCCAATCGACTATTACGAAACATTTCTATAGTTATGTCAGGTACCTGCCTATGCATTGTATTAATTACTATTCCTATTCGCTATACAATAACTAGCTAGGAGTAGACATACCATTACAGCAGTATCGAGTACCATAGAGGCGTCACTGTACTGATTCCACAAAATAATAACCAAAGGTGTAAATGTGTTCATTCGTCTTGGAACTGTATATCAACGGTGTAAATAAGGAATTTGTCTTGGAACTGTATATCAACGGTGTAAATAAGGAATTTGTCTTGGAACTGTATATCAACGGTGTAAATAAGGAAAAGACCAAATGAATCATAAGGGTTTCACGTTTGTATTTATACCACCTAATTCATAATATGTCAATAGTAAAAGTTGAAATAAAATAAGGACATTCGAACTACAGTATGTTATTGAAAGCGAAATATATCCCATTTTGATATGCCTTACATTAACCGTAGTAATCGTAATCTGTTTACGCCTATCAACATACTGTTTTACCTCTATTCATTCGTTAGTTCCTAGCTAACCGTTTAACGTCACTCAAAGAGGATTTATTCCGTAGTACTACGTTGTTGTGGTTGGTGTAGAGCTATGTGAAAAGCTATGTTTATAGCACTAGTCCATTAATTGTCCGCAGTGAGCAACCGTTGGTATGAAACCGCTGTCAATTCTAAGCTTAGGAAAGCTATTGAAATGAATAACCATACATTCCTTTTAGATGCCGTGATAGATAGTTTCATGCATGTGCAATCCATTGTATTGCGCTTTCCACGGATCCCTGCAATAGTTCCGGCCCCTTTAACTAGCACCACTGCTACAGTTTACTTAATTGCCATGTGTCAACACTGACTGCTCGCAACACCTGAGGGAGGGGTGTGTTTATTTTACCAGCATTTGTTCAAGTAAAGTCATGATTGGATATAATCGATCATGTATTGACTGTTTTGTATGATAGTTGACAGCAGATTTGTGAGCAAACCGATCAATGTAATTTCCTATAAATCAGAATATCCCGACGTTCCATTGTCTGTAACCATTCTGGTTTAATCAATATATAATTAATCAACGAATAGTGAGAGCATGTCCTATTTTGTTTCACTTCGTTCTGTTTGAGGTAAGCATGTTCATAATTTAAAATATAATATCGTAATACGAATCAACCTTTAAAAAGAACGCCAATATTAAAAGATGTGACCAAAGTAATACTAAATCGTTGTACAGTTTCGATATTAACACACGGTAGCACATTTATAAAACTGGAAGGCTTTCAAAACCAACACATCACAAAAAGTACATTGATAGTCAGAACCAGAGATATGATTGTCATAACTATTCTCCTCAATACTACTTAGTGTTAATGTGTTAGTCCCTTGTTTGAAATCCACGGCTGTTATTAGCGGTCTGGCTCTCTGACCTCACTGTCACATTTGACCCGCAGCTAAAAATTCCATTGCTTCCTTAAATTATCGAAATGCAACTGAATACATACAATAATTGGATGGCGCTCTATGAACATTTTTCTCTTACACAATCGCTCGACTAAACCGACCAGTAAACGATAGAACTTTGATAAAACACAAACTATATATATTCCAATTCTGATGTTTGAGAGTGTATGTTATTAAGTGAAAGCATACATATGCATAACATACATTAAACGAGTAGAAAACAAACCGTACCAATATCAATTACTGAGGTGGGACTAATACATGCGTGTGTCGTCAAATGTCGTTGTTGCTTTTTATTCGACTGGCGATAATGCACCATAAATTATTGTGATAAATGTTCTAACAACAGAGTATCCTTGGATCTTTCGATTACTCAGTACCGTGTATGCGCCCACGTGACCACCAATACATGATGTTATACGGCGCCGCATCGATGACGTCAATCTTCTAATGGCGTAATCGTATATGCGGTTCCGTATGAAAGCAACACACTATTCTCTCCTATAATATAATACTAGAAGCAAGAACATTGAGACAAATGGCCGTAAGGATTGATGAACTTAGTTTAAAAAGTAACAGGAAGTTTCGGACGGGGGTGAGATTATCTATGTACACTCTGCCTTTATACTTAGATGGGGGTTACTTTTATCAGTGTGTGTTGATGTCTTTAATGAAAAGCCACGAGGATAAGATTATCTATGTACATTCCGCCTTTAAATTTTATCTCAATTCACTTATATTGACTGGCCTATATAGTGATGTGGTTATGTTTGCATGATATCTATAGTACTGTGTCCATAGATGCATAGTAGTATAACGGTTTCAATTTCTTCGTTAACTGTTGATGTATGACGGCGTAGCCGAGGATGTAGCTAGAGCTTTGGCACCCGAGGATCGATCTGATGCGACACCTTTAAAAACAGAGCTGGTTGGTCAGTTCCTCCTATACGTTTATTGTTGCCGGCGAATGTAATTGCAAAGGAAACTGCATATACATGTACATCAAAATAGTTGTAACAGCGTTACTTAGTCCCTAATGAATGTCAATAATTACAAAATAT
>JAUTBT010001985.1:0-10349 GCA_032361225.1 Lepetodrilus schrolli
TGTCTTGAAAGTGTTAAAAGATGAAGCGGTCTTGATGGACAGTGGCAACTCATTCCACAGAGTTGGGGCCGCAGCGCCGAAGGCCTTCTCGCCAAAGAGCATGTTATGCATGCTTGTCTTGCGATTTAAATTAAAGGCATAATGCAATCATGACATATTTCATTATAAAACGAATTTTACCCGAAAGTATATACATTTGATTTGTCTACACAAGTATATTGGGCAACAAGCTTCTCCCACTGGTTTTCAATATTTTTGTGGGTTTTTTTTTAATAGTAAAAAGAAATATACAGCATCTGTTGATAAGGTCTAGTTACATACGGTTCACTTCTTATCCTAAATGTCCACCAGATCACTATCATCCTATATGATGCCATTACCATCACTCTAATACATTTGCAAATGAAAATATGCAATATGAAAACTTCATTTATGAATTTTAATCCAATATTAACCGAGATTCAAACATTTTATGGAAAGTTTAATTCTTTGGGGTATATATTTGTGTGGAATTTTAAAATATAGTGTACAGTATCATTAACTAAAAAAATAATCCTTCACATGAAGAAACATGGCAACGGTCCTAGCTCCAATGATAAGGAACATTTCCTTTCTTGCATTTGAGTCACATATACCATAGACAAATCTACCTTGGGAATAAGACTGCCATACTTTTTTTTCTCGGCAGCGATTCTGATATGCATTTTCGATGTCTTCATCTTCTTTTCTCCTCGATCACCTTGATAACGCTGTCAGTTGTGTAATGTGAATCATAGCCTCTCTTTGACATCAACATAGCCAGTCTTCCAGCAATCATATCTGACTTTCAGACAGCCATATCTGACTTCCAGGCAATCAGCAGTTAATAATTTGATTGTGCAGTGGCTGCTAGTTTCTCCTAAGGACATGTTCCTGGGTGTAGAAGTCAGATCACTAGACAAATTGGAATTGTCAACCATGGCAAATAATGGGGGTGAATTATGGATGATATTTATTATATTTGTCAAGTTCCATATTCATGATATTAAATTAATGGCACCATTATTCTGGTAGATGTAGGCGAATACTTACAATATCATATTGTGCCCAGCGGCGGTCGTCGCATATGGGTGAAAGATTCCCGCAGCGACGTTAAACTCCATAATCACCCACTCACCCATCGGCGGTATGGTGTCATGATGACCAGGGCCGAGATTACGACACTTTTTGAGTACGATTTCATGCTCAAGCTCAGATTTCATATGATAATTTGTGAACAAAGGGCATGAAATCGTACTCAGAACATTTTAGTAATCTCGGGGGCCAGGTCTAGTTTGAGCATGGCCAGCGAATTAATAACCAGAATTTCTCAACTTTGGAATGTCTTGAGTATATAAGTTTCATTTATGTTTTTGAAAATCATAATTATCTACTTTGGGATAGTTATGATCGTTGCTCAAAATGTCGCCACCAGATATTCTGTCAAAGTATAAACTCATTCACCAAACATAATAATGGCCACTATATAAACAATTCTATTAACACAGCAAATTATATGTTATGATGCGTCCAATAAATAAGTCAATCATCTGGAAATAACCGAAAAGGTCAGACATACTAAAAATAGAAAATATCATAAATATTATTCCCAGTACTATCAACACACATATGCCTAGCACTCACAATGCCCCTATACAGTACATCCTGTGATCAAAGCTTGACCTTTAACCCTGTCAATAACCTATTCGTATTTCCTTCCCTGAAGGTATCTAAGAATGTTTTTACCCCAAAATTAGCCTGACAAAAAAAGATACAAGCAGTTGTGGCAGAAGCAGGTTCCAAACTTAGATCTTACCATCTCCACGTGTTCCAGGGAATGACCCTTTAATAGCATACACATCACCACTGAATCCCTGTTTTTTTTGAGCGGTGTGTGTTTGTAATTAGGGAAAGGGAAGTATCAGATGTTATTTGTGGCGGGTTCCTTGGACTCTATGCTGCTGAGTTATGACTCCCAGTACTGTTTTCTGTTGAAAGGACGTAGGGTCAAGCCATCTTTAGGGACCATAGGTGGAATTTAAATTGTGCTTTGGTTGGAACCGTTGGAAAATTAAAGGTGCACTATTGATGAATGATGAGGTTTTACTTCGGAACATATGGTAGTTAACGTTAATTCTTGCTGAAGGATGCTAATGGGGTATGCCTCAGTAGAACAGTGGTTGTTATTAATCCATCAACCAGAATTTTGACAGTTCTGTCAAAGAAATTGCCATGGTCTTAAAGGTGTACATCATTATTTATGTATTCTGTTATGAACTGGGTTTTAAAGCTGCTGTCGAGATTATTTCGCTCAAATACCTATCAATATGCACATGCATGTAGTATAGATAGAATAGCTGATGACTAGCATCAAGAAATCATTGGAACAATATACCATATATCATATTTGTTTTAGTTACATAGTTCTTTCCCTTGTTTTCTTTCATAGTTTGTTATATTATTATAATTAAGGATTATTGCTACTGTTTTCATAAATCAATCAGATTTAGATCTAAATGTACTTACCTTCAGTAATTTAAAGAAGTGCATGCACTTCTTTATGCTGTAAGCATATCTTTAAAAACAAAAAAAAACGTTCCCGTTTTTAGAAGATTTCTGAAATTCTTGTACGGCTTCGTCATGTCTTATCACAATCTGCCACATTCTGTCACCTTTAAGACTTTTATCAGGAAACAGTTAATTAACACGTTTCCTTACATAAGCACGTGGCAGATTTATCACTAACTGGATCCTGCCTCCACATCGACTGTAACGGCACAGCAGACAATTCTGACATTTTATTTTTACATTATCAGGCCCATGTTAAATATTATTAAGAGAGAGTGAGATTGATATGCTGAGGTTAAAATAGTTTTAATCTTATGCTATGCTTTGATTTTTATCAGATTTTGAAGTGCAATGGTTGCATGTCATCTGAAATCAGATATTGTTTTTAAACCTGTATTCCCTCCAAAAGATACATAGAGGGGAATATCAGTGTATGTATCGTGTTTATATGTCTATATTATTTGTTTGTGAATTTAATATTAATATATTTATTTTTAATAATAATAAAATTAAATTATCCATTTGTTTGTTTATGTTCTATCGTGTTTTATTTTATACAGTAATTTCCGTGATATGCTAGTTTATGTGATAAGAACAAGTCTTGACTATGTATTAATGTCAATAAATAACTAAATAACTAAGTAAGTATGTAAGTAACTAAGTACATAAGTACCTAAATAAATAAATAAATACATAAATACAAAAATATAATAAATCAATCAACCAACCAACCAACCAACCAACCAATCAATCAATAAATCAATCAATCAATCAATTAATTAATTAATTAATTAATTAATAAAAGACAGATTTCACAAAATGGGACAAACTAAGAAATCATAACTTTTGTTTTGTAATTCAACGTACAGCCCACTGGGCTAATTCACTCCCAGAAATTAAATCGTCCACACTGCTGGCTCGAGATTCCTCTAGCCTTCCCTGCTGACCATGAGATACCTTTTATATTGGTATGGTCAGGCGACGACAATACCCATATAAAGAAAGGTCTTATGCTCAGCAGGGAAGGCTAGAGGAATCTCGAGCTACCACGCTGTCTATGTCAGATATATCACCATATTGATTTGTGTTTTATCTTTTACTACTAATAATTGCACTTTACTGGGGCCATGAAAAAAAAAGGAAATAATGGGATGATATGAAAATAAAATTGACAAATTTGAATGATATGATTTGTTTATAATGGAAATACCATCACCTAGGTTATATTGATTGACAAGCAAGCAATATCAACTGTAGAAGGTGGTGTAGGGTTATAAATGTTCATTAGGAGCGTACAATTGCATAATTTGATGATTGGCAGTAGCAAGTGTTGCCAGCGTTTATGAGTAGGAGTTGTAAATAACGTAAATTGGTGCGTATGAATATCTTCTTATTGCTAATAACAAATTGTTAACACTCATAAAGTCAGAGTAGGAAATAGCATTGCATATGTGAGTAAAAATAACCTGTTATGAGCAAATCGTGCAAATATTGGAAATATTTGTCAACGACGGTAGTCTCTTTATTCAATAAATAAAACAATAACATTTAATATAACATATTTCAATGGGGGAGTTAGTTAAAAAAAAATTGTTTCCTATACACATTAGTCTATTGATCGATAGTGTTCTTAGTGTGTTTAATTGCCTTGTCTGCCATAGTGTGGCCTCTCCGATTCCGAAAGGTCAAGCGTTACTCTCTGTTCTGTCATACTCCGGGCCAGTAAGCTGCATGTCTACAAGCATACCAGAGCCTATCCAGATGGAATGGTCCATTAACCCTAGACTGCTGGCTGGCGGAAGAATATGATTAACCCTAACACCACTGAAGCCCCTCAGGCAGGAAACCAGTATGAATGAGAAACATTCAACCAACATTCAAACATAATTTGTCATCCATCAATAATTGCTTCACAGACAGGTGTCAGCGAACAGTTTACTGTTGCGCTAGTATATAGCGTGTTCTCACGTATACAGAATGAATAACTAAATGAAATTGTTCAGCTCTTCCTGCCGCAGCTTCCCATTAGGATAAAACATGCTCAGAGCTTACATCTATGTAAATGTAGAAATGCTGTAGTTGTTGCAGGTTTCCCTCCCACCATGGATATATTGTGGCATAACAAAGATATTAGAGTGGGAAGCAGCATATAAATATCCCAAATTAATCTAATTATAAAAATATTGAATGTCCACATAAATGTTAATGCTAAGCTAAAGGTACCTGAGCAATGAATTATTTGTTGATTATAATTTTTGTGATTTTGTTATTAGTTTTATTATTATTATTATTATTAAATATTATTATTATTATTACTGTTGCTGTTATAATTATCGTTATTATTACTGGTGCTGTTGTTGCTGTTATTATTATTATTATTAACATTATTATCATCGTAATGATACTACTACTACTACTACTACTACTACTACTACTACTACTACTACTACTACTACTACTACTACTACTAATAATAATAATAAAAATAATAGTAATAATAAAATATTATCAATATTATTATTATTATCATTATTATTATCATTACTATTACTGTTGCTGGTGTTATTATTAAATGCGTCATCACTACTATAGTCTTGCATTGGACTGTTTTGTGATTGCCCTGTAAATGCTGTACACTAAACATACCATCCTGCACAGAGTACAGAGTGCATCAGCTCCCATGAGTGTAGGTCAGCTGCTAAAGTTTGCTAATGAAATTGATTATGACATCTGAGTGGCGTGTCTGGGGAATTCCTGGCACTGTCTGAATTATTCCAGAATTCCACAGTTTGATAAATTCCTGTTATGTTATG
The DNA here is from genome assembly GCA_032361225.1 of Lepetodrilus schrolli. NCBI lineage: Eukaryota > Metazoa > Mollusca > Gastropoda > Lepetellida > Lepetodrilidae > Lepetodrilus > Lepetodrilus schrolli. The sequence goes on from JAUTBT010001985.1 coordinate 5,400, forward strand.
AGAATACTGGGAGGCAGAGGCTCTACATTTTAACTTACAATCTATTGAATGTTAACGTTTTATATGTACATGTAGATTGATATGAAGTTTAATTATTTGTTTAAAGCACCAATCCAGTCAAAGGCGAGAATTTACATTGCTTTTCATGCCCCCAGTATTCGGGACGTTATTGTCAATTTTTCAACTTGTATTTGTACTGGTCCATGGTGTACATGGCAGTAAATGGCACTGGTCCATAATTACACTTCTTAATATTCATGATGTTGGTCCATGATATACCTAATAGTCATAAAATTGGTCCATAATGCCCTTTACTTTTTATATTAGCTAAATCGGTCCATTATAGCCTTAATATTCATGATGTCGGTCCATAGTGCTACTATGATAGTAACTATTGTGACGGTATGATATTTGATACAATATTCTTAATAATGTCTTCCAATTTAGACGTCTGAATCAATTGTATTGTTATATAACATATTGGCGGGACAGCCATCATTAGCCACTTTAGCTTGGCCACATCTCAGTTAGGCTAATGATTATCCAATTTACTGTATTAAAATGTCAATGGGATTATCTCTATAATTAATACGTTATATCTAATTGTAATTCGCCATGCATTGTTTCAATCTTGCAATGACCGACTTTTAGGTTACTGTAGCTTTGCTTACCATGCATGTTTGAATGTATGTTAATATCGATAGTAACGTTGTATAGGTATATAAAGTGATATTTTAATATGTCACAAGAACACAGAGATATTCAGAATCAGTAGTGGAATAGAGGTGTGCTACTGTATGGCAAGATCTGACAGAAAATGAGATTCAGTTGTAAAATATAATGTCGGAATGGAGCTGCAAACAAAACATAAATAAATCCATCATGTGTTACCCATTTCTGGAAGGGAATAGAGCAAAAAAACTGTTGAACACCGCCTATTACACTATGTCATTAGTACTCTTTAAATGCTATATTCATGGCATTGGTCCATAAAAACCCTGACATGACGTTGGTCCGTAATATAATAGCTAGGGCATTGGTCCATATTGCTCATTAAATGCTATATTTTAGCCATTGGTCCGTAATACCCTTAATATTCATGACATTAGTTCATGATTCCACTAATGTCATGATATTACACATTTTGCTTCATTATATTGCCCTTAATATTATTCATTGCATTGGTCCATCATGCCATATATACTATTGGTGGTATCGGTCCATCGTCTATATGCACATGGCCCCGGTTGCCCCATAAGCCTTCCTGCATCGATATTAGGATCCCTAGGGGTTTTACATAACCTCATGGGAAGCGAAAAATGTCGTAGATAATTACACATCTATTATTTAACGTCTGCAGATGTACGAACACTCGTCCAAAAATAGCGTCTGCAAACATATCTGCCAGAATTCAGCAGATGATATCGGGACCATTAATGCATATCATTTCAGCAAAATAGCTCAGTCTGTAGATTCCATAATGCATTAACAAATCATAAGATTTATATAGCTCTTCATCCTCTGCCCTACGGGGTTTCAATTAATTTATACGCTACATTTGATGAAAGAAAGTGAAATCTGATGTTTTGTAGATAAAGAATCATAACATTGTATGCCGTGAAACTCAAGTCTTGTATTAATAATTAATAATGTATATTATTATGTTTGTCTTGCTTGCCAACTATGCAAACACAAAGTGTAGTATTTTAATAAATTGATAATTTCTGACCTATCTTCACTCCTGGGCTCTGTGTTTATATCATTGTATATCAAAATACAATTGCTTCCCTGATTCGGAAATGTACATTATTATATATTACAAAATGTCAGGATCGAAATATACTTAATTACACCAGAGTATTGAATAATATAATTATGTATAATTTCTAAATAATGGTATTTGGTGCCTATATGCTGGACATTTGTGCCGGGGTAATGCCATTGGCGCCATTGTCATAATGGTGAAGATGTCGATTTCGAAGTGTTCCGACAGCGTGTAGCCATTGGAATATTCGGACCAGGTCTCCGATATGACAGATCTGATTTTCGAATCGGATGACAAAGTACAAGTCATTATTTTCGTCATCTGCTTCAAATGTCATTGTACCAGACCTGCAATGACATCCATCTTATCGATACTTCATTAATATTGTATCCTATTCTGGTTGAATTCTAATTCATCATGCTGACCTCATTACACAGATTTGTTGTTGTTGAAAATGGCAATTTCTTTATATATTATCCACATATTTATCACTTTTGTGTCAATAGACACTGGAAAAATACATCAATTTGCACATGTGAAGATAATGCATGAACATCTTTTTAAACTTGGTAATAGATCTAAGCCACCTTGATGAAATTTAGATTGTTACATTCCTGTGAAATTGTCTATCGTAAATATATAAAAATAATTCAAAGCATTATCAATGCAAGCTTTAACTATTTGCATAAAAGATACATATCCATCGATTGCAAATACCGTTTTTATTTTTGCTACCATTTCCATAGTAAAATTGGTTTAATTGCGAAACTTTACCTTTTGTAAAATACAGCACTTGCTCAAGCCCAGGGTGCTCATGAGATATTATTAAAGCACCACACCCCGGGACAAAAGATGTTAAGTATAGCAAGACCGACGTAATGTAGTAATTATACACAAACACCGTACATCCTGTCTGAAGTCGATCCCTGCTGTTACTACATTGCTTTTCTACTGGGGAAAAATAAAAAGATGGTGTATATTTTGAGGATCCCATCCATAAGAAAACCACCGTCTAAAACAGTCTCGAGATCTATGGTGTTTATGCTTCCAACCTATTGTTGTGACAGAACAAAAGTGTATTTCGAGATTCGACGCCAATGCGAAACTGCTACCTAAGAACGTGTCATACTTTGTATGATGTTTATACAGCCCGTGCCAATGTTATTGTAGTCTACAGAAACAGACAGTTTGCTAACGTTACAATAGGATACTACACGAGTATTTTAAAGGAGTTCAGTTGAATCTTAGCATCAGGAAACAGAATACAATTCAGGTCACACGATTTGATCTAGGTGTGTTATGTAAAAATATCATATGTAGATTCAATGTTTAAGTTTGCCATAGTGTACCCTTGAATTTATTTTATTGTAGTTTGTGATTATTATTATTATTATTAGTAGTAGTAGTAGTAGTAGTAGTAGTAGTAGTAGTAGTAGTAGTAGTAGTAGCTATAATGATAGTTTAACCTTCTCCATGTTGGAGGTGGCTTACATGCCCTGTAGAATAATGATTTGAAGTAATTCAGCAGAGACCGGGGTAATGTGTGTGATTTAGGAGTTTGTGTAATATCAACATTTGAATGGTATTATCAGTGTAATTAATACTTCAGATAATTATATGTGTCATGGTCTTAATTTTGATTATATTAATTAATTAATATTCATTTGGTTGAAATATTTCACTTTAAATTCGATATATATTTAATAATAACAATATGGTAAAACTTATATGAAGACTAAATGAATGGATATGAAATAGAAATTCAATGTATTTTAAAATAATGAATGTTGCTACATGATCATTCAAATCCCAATATATCAGTGTATTTTAATTGCATATAAAGTAATAACATACAGTTTCTACCTCTCCCTACTTGATTAAATACAGGCAGATCTTTAGGGCAGCTCCGGTTGCCTTCAGCATTGATAGGGTTAAATGGTTAAAGCAGCAAGGAAATCTCAGGAAAACATAAAACGTTTTACATGTTATGAATATACCGCGATGCTGATTAGTTTTGTCTGTGAAAATGCTTAATCTTCGCCAAATTATAATTTTGCAATTTTCGCCTATTTGGAGTTGACATGTCGGAACAGCATCTGGTGCTGTAATAATGGAACACCTTTAAAGCTTTTGGACTTAACTGCATGAGTTCTGTAATCAGAAACAGTTGAATGCTGTACTTTATCTGTGCTGCCAAGATAACTAACGTTAGAGCAGTTGCTTGGTTTCAACGATGTATTTATAACCTCCATTATTACATCCACAGAGTGTACTTATTGATGGTAATATGCTTTAAGTACTTTCCCTTGCTAGAGAAGTGGAGTTGTTTCTATAAATATATTACGATGGGAGACATCCATTATTTTATTTTATTTTCTATTTTCGTGTTGACTTCATTTTCATATTGATGCTCGTGTCGTGTGACATCATATTTATTGTGTTCATATATATATATATATATATATATATATATATATATATATATAATATGTTATTACAGTATTATGATCCATAAATTTGTTAATTGTTCTTAATTTTCATTAAGTCTTCATAACTGAAATTGCAAGGTTTAATTTGGAAGTGTTGTACACATGGAATTCCTTTAGCAAATTCTTGACATGACCTGTGACCTTTGACAACATACTACATATTTCAGTCGCTTCCTATATTGATTGACACACGTGATATATTTGTCAATGTACACAGTATCAGTTTGAAACAACACACAATGCATGCCTGACAATGCATGTACTGACCAAATTAACCAGTTACCGTAATTGTCCTATTAATTTGGACCCATCTAATAGCACGACGCATAGTATACCCCCAACCCATCTCCCAGTCCCCCCCCACTGGACAGGTCAGGTTACAGTTAGTGCTCATGGTCCATGACAGTGTTGTGGTATGGCTTGGACAGTGGTCAGTCAGGATGGAGTGGCCAGACCCAGCTGACCACTATCCGGACACAGATTTTGTTTACAATCAATCCGCCTCCACTCAATCAGAAGGCTCGTGTTGGGTGACTTGTCCGTTTCAAGGTCAAGATTATTTATTCGTGATCAGTCATGGCCAGCTAAAGCCAATCAAGGGGGAACTGAACAAGGGACTGAGAGAGAGAGAGAGAGAGAGAGAGAGAGAGAGAGAGAGAGAGAGAGAGAGAGAGACAGAGAGAGAGAGAGAGAGAG
>JAUTBT010001986.1:0-10348 GCA_032361225.1 Lepetodrilus schrolli
ACACCCTGTTCTCACCAAAATACTCCTATTCAAAATATCCCCCTAGAGCAGTTAAGCAAGTCTAGATTACTGGAGAGGGTAAAGAAATTCAGGGGCTCCTTTCATATAAATATAATACCATTCAATATAAGTGATATATTATTGATTTACTTTAACCCTCTGAGACTATGGATAGTCTAACAGAGACAAGACATTGTCTGTTGTGCGAGAGGGGCAGATTCTACTGCGCGCTCTAGAACAATGCATACTAGAGGGTTTGGGTTGTCACGGGTCACGGCTATATGTCTATTCATGTATACAATTGGCACTCAGCTTGTTTAATATATGCAGGCCCTATAGTCCTATTGATGAATTGGTAGGTGCCTATATAGATTTATCACCCAATAACCTCCACTGTATAGATGTCGCCAGTATCAACATTGTGTTTGTTTGTGTGTGGGTGTGTGTCTGTGTATGTGTACATGAACGAGTAGAGAACTTCGTTACCAGGTACCCGATCCTTAGTAAACGAACCGTGACCGAGTAACTTGGTTGTTTTCACACATTACAAATTAAGAAGACGCATATCCGTGACCGAGTAACATGGTTGTTTTCACACATTACAAATTAAGAAGACGCATGTATGTCCATTAATAACGGTATATATAGTGGTTTTAGATATTCACTGTGTGCTCACTCATTTGTTTTCATTAAATTCATACATGTAAGCATGCTGTTTGATGTAATACACAATGATTACAGGAAGACAATTGCCGTTTACAATCATAGGGGTCGCCTATTCTGTTACAAAGACTTTACAATCTGAGAAGTTAACAATGTCATTGCTTTGTAAACTGTAAAACTAATTCCTATTTTCTTTAATGAATTAGAAATAAGCGAAGTTTCATAACTTTATTTCTCATTTACAGTTTATCCTATGTAAATCTGTGATGTGTTTATGCATTATCAGATTGGTCATAGATATAACAAAAATATACAAAAATATATTTGCTATTCTATCAGAGAACCCCTGTGGACAGGCTAATGGCATTGTCTGGAGTTCTGGCTTTAACTTTGACTTTGACATGCAGTGTTCATTCGTCTCGACATTTGCAGAAAATGTTCAGATTATAACGACTCTGGGCTTAATTCTGTAGAATCACCAGGAAATTCGTAGTTTCGGTTTATGAACATCAGTTATCCGCGTCCATTATTGCCATTATCCAGCTGAGCATGAGATGGATTACAGGCTATGTCTCTTTCTCATCCACCGTTTCAACAAACTTGATACATTTGTATTATGTTTCTCGTTAACAGGACAAGGTATGGCTTAATTATGTGGTTGAGAATGTAGCTGCTCAAGATTATTTCGATCCTGATAGTTATCTCAAAATATCCTATAAAGCAGTGATTTTTCACATACAGTTGTCATAACACATACACAGAGAGAGAGAGAGAGAGAGAGAGAGAGAGAGAGAGAGAGACGATACACACACATTATATATAGGCCTAAAATGTGTAGAAGAATATAGGCCCGTGTGTACGGGGCCACATATTTTCAGAGGTTGAGTGGGCCTGATGAAATTAGTCAGCATATATAAGCCTACTTGACATTCGTCTGCTTTATTTTTCATTTTATTTTCACCATGTATAAGCCTATTCCTAATATAGGCCTGTAGCCTACTAATTTTATTTACTACATTCAGACTACGACAGGAACAGCTTAACTGTAGCATGCCCTACTACACACGCGCGAGCGCACGCGTTTTAAAAAAAAATAATTACTTTTACTTATAGTTATAGTAGCCTTGACGGATGACGTCACAAGATCCGTCGATATCGCGAACATTTGAAAAATCTGGATTCAGCAGCTGCCAGGGAGTGGTTACGTGTTTACGGCTACAATATCACTACCTTATTTTGTAGTACATTATGCGACTTTGAGAATAGCTCATTAAAAAAAAAACATCGTCCAAAAAAAATGGGATAATAGTGGATAAACGTGCTTATAAAAATGAAAGTTTTGCTTCTAAGGCTAAGCAACCAGTCTGCCAAAATCAGCAATGCTGGAAGGCGACTGTAAAAACACCAAACTTCAATCAATCAATCAATTCTAAGCAATACCGAAACAATACATAGAATAACCACATCAGTGAATTTATGTGTCTTGTTTTTCTCGTTTGACATATTTATTTTGATCTTGATGAAAGTGCTTTATGTAATACGCAGAAAATATTCATAATACAATTCAAAGTTGTATTATAATGGTTTAATTGTATTATGTTATGTACTATATGTATAGAGGCTGTCATAAATGTAATACTTGTAATTTTACGCATAAGACTATACACCTACTTATAATGGGCTGAATGTACCATTTCATGATCATGTGGTAAATAGGACCTTGTGTAAAACTATCAAAACTAAGTTATTATATCAAATATTTAGTAAATATGTATTTTGGTATAAGTAATAATGAATAACAAACAAATATATATGGGTTTATTTCATTAGATAATATACATAAATAGATTTATTGTAATGAATTTCATGAAAAATATACACGGCATGGAGTTGTCTCCCTTCTCTCTCATTCAACCCTGCTGTAACCTGGAAACTAAATTGATTAACTTTGTTATTGTGCGATATATGACACAGATTTTGTATTACATGATCTCATTATTAATGTAGTATGTATATATGGAACTATATTACATTAATTATTTATATTTTAAAATTGCATGGCATGGCTAGTTATAGTTAGAGGGTTAAACATTTAGTTTTTGTCATAATCATTAACAGACATATAGCTTAGGCCTACTTTAGATCTGCATTACTAATCGTAAATTGCGATCTCACATTTCTGGACAACCTCAAATTAACCTTTTTATTTTCTATTAAAATATTTAAGATGAAAGAGAAGTCATAGGTCTAATTTAATATCTAATTTCTACAAGAAAATTTGGAATTGGTATTTTAATAATATACATGATAAATACTATTCAATATTATTTCCACAAATAGATGCACGTGCTTCTACAACTTATCTACAGCGCTTGGCTATGTACATCTGACGGAAATGACCCTGTTCGGAGATTGGTGGCGGCGGGAATCACCGTGATTCGTCATTAATTCACGGGCTGGGGGTCGAGTTGAGCTGGCTCTTTGATACGGGGAGATAGAAAAGCAGGCATTTCTTCCCAAAATAAGCCATGGCAGACGACTGGGGAAACGGTGACACTGTAAGTAAAGTCCTGTTAGTGAAATAACAACTATCCCCTACCTTTTGTCGTGTTTTCTTTGTCGAAAGTCGGGTAACATGTCTCCGGCTGTTTACCGACTACGCCATGTTCGTGTCGCCATTCTTATGTATATCACGTCCACGGGTGATGATGGAACATTTCCGACGTGTTAACCGATTCGTAATCTATTAAATAATGCTTAGAAAGAGAGGAACATTATTTGTTTGTACAACTAGCGTTCTTATTCGTGGCCATATATTCACAAATAAGTTTAGGTATTTTACCTGGCTTTAATCACAGGAATCTCGGAAATTATCCAACATGTGAGCCTACAATAAATTCCTTGTAATAAAACGTTCATAATATTAATAATTAATATTTTGCCACACGTACAGTTAAAGATATATTCCCTAGGTTTATTCCAAATATTCTCAAATGCAGTTGAGGTGGTTTCCCTTCAGGGGGTTCCCCTTGTGGCAGAATGATGATGTAAGCACAAGCTTCACTTCATATACAGCCAATTTAGTAAATTCTTCCAGCAACCCTCCTTTTTTTCATGTTTTCCTCTCCCATCTTTAACATTGGGAAAACATTCCATCCTCAAATTTCATCGTTTCTAGAAACAATTTTTGTGTGTTATTCCAACCATGAATCGACCATGCGCCAAACTGCACATGGGCAACTAGTTACAGTGTCCAAGCGCCCAGCCGACTGCCCTACCGGGGAACACATGAAAGCATAACACCAATTTTTGAAGTCTTGTCGCGCTCCACGTGCCATGGGAACCCTGTAAGGAGTTTGATGCTGTTACGGAATGAGTCTGGTACTATTACGGCCGCTTCATTCTGCGAGTTCTTAAGTTATATTTTACCACCGCTTCAATATAATAGTGATTTGATGTTCGCGATCATCTTTGTTGCTATAAGATCATGTGTCCAAAATATTTGTAATTACATCGCTAACCCTAACCCTAGAATAACCCTAACGCTAAGATAGTATAGTGGGGACCCAAGAGCTAAAGAAGACATTGTACTCTGTACAAATAACAGTAGCAGTATAAGACGTCAGAATATCGATCGGCCATACTCAGAAAGTTCCGTTGGTCATATCATGTGACATCCGCCTTCCATATTAGATTTCTATCGACAGACACGCAAGTTTGAGTTGTACATGTATATTTTGCCATGTGGTTAAATCAGTATCCTTGCAATATTGCGTTATTCTAGTGTTGCGGATACCATTGCATGTTATAAAATTACACTCGTGAACAGAATTAGCATCACCGGAATCTAACAGAGTTGATCTTGTCGAACCTTTTTCACTCATCCCTTAAACAGAGTTACCTTTCTTTGCTTACTCACATGACTTTTCCCCGCTCGTTTCTGCCAACCAAATGAATGCCAACCACACCAAATATGAACGAGTATTTTCATGAAATTTATGACAATGCTTCACTATCTTATACCAGACCACGTTTTAGGGTACACAATGCAGATTGATATAATATGAAACTATAACTACATAAGAATGAAGTAATTGTCAAAGTGTATGGAAAATAGCAACAGAAGAATCTCAAATAGATGCTTTAAGACAGTATACACATTCGATCTGAAGTCTGACAGTGGTTTATATGATTATGATTGCAAGTCCGGAGTAATCTACCACATAAGGGGTATCACTGAATTTCATGCCAAACTAAAAGTCTGACTTCTGATCGATTGTGTCAGACTTGTGATCAAATCGGGTTGGTGTCATATTTCGTCCCCTATTTGATATGTTTAGCCTCTACGCAAACAATATGACATTCACAGTCATCCGAGGTTGACTATCAAGTAGGTCAGTTCTGAATGCCAATTGATGAGTAACCAACTAGACAATAACCATTTTTATTTATATACAACAATGGCATAAAGTATTGGCATTTTGCAAATGTATACCATTTAAGTGACTGACATGATCGTACATGCTAATTTGTACTAGTATTTTTTATGTATTGCATTTTTATTTTTGTTTATTTTTTTTGCAGACGGCATCAGGTTTTGGATCCGGGTAAGTTTTGAATCACATTTTGATATGTTCATGAGAAATCTACATGCTTTCAGATTTAATAACCTTTGAAGGCATACAATCACAGTAGTTAAAATTCCTCTAGCCTTCCCTGCTGACCATAAGGTACTTTATATATGGGGTATAATCGGAGGAAGGCTATAGAGCAAACTATTTCTAAAAGTTTCTGATTTTGACAACCAAATATTAATTTTGAGTTCCCTAGAACCAGTTGGTATAACATTATGTTGGAAACATTGTACTTAGGTTTGAACTGTTGCATATATATATTCTTACAACTATGTTGTTTTGACTGTCAAGGTGACCGAACAAGAGTAACTTCCCTTTGATTACCATGCATATATTAGGTTAGTAGGGATAAACTGTCTCCAGACATCTTGGGGGTTGTAGATTGTACCATTTTCTGAGACTTTTTCTTCACCTAATCATCCGCCTGACATCAGGAGCCACCATGTTGGAACAGTTGGTTGATTCTCTCAACATTCTCTCAATATGTATTGTTTTAAAGCATATGGCACTTGAAATTTGCAAATTTTTCGATGATTAATACGTTTTAAATTTCAGACGTGGGTTTGGACGAGGTGCTCTTGGAATGGCCAATGGTGTAGACGGTACAAAGAAAACATTTGGATTTCGTGGGCGTGGAGGACTGCCAAATTCTGACGAGAGCGGTGCTGGTGACACTAAACCCAGTGGCTTTGGTGGCCGTTCGGGGTTTGGGGCAAAATCTAGTAACCAAGACGATACTAGCTGGGGAGATTCAGGATCTAAGCCAAGCGGTGGTTTTGGCGGCCGATCTAATGGAAGTGACGATTCCAAGCCCAGACGTGGTGGGTTCGGAGGTGGCGGCTTTGGTGGTCGCCCGCAGAGTAATGGCAACGACAGTGGTGGTGACTCGCGACCGAGTCGGGGAGGATTCGGGGGACGAGGGGGATCATCGCGAGGCGGGGGATTCGGCAGCCGAGGAGGTACAGCAGGTTTCTTAATCTTGTCTCATTGCGTCCATCCTGTTCATGATGTGACTAGGGGTTTCCCCCATCTACCTACAGGATTAGGCATAGGTATTATACGTTAGGCAACTTGGTTGCGTCCAGAATGGAGAGTTAATGCTATTTTGCTGAGGAATTGTAGTTTTGCATTTCTCCTCAAATATTTCACTATACAGTATGTTTTGTGACAACTTTCCAAAAAGTTAAAACTCCATAATCACTCACTACCTCCAAAAAACTGATTGATTTGTATGTTTTCTTATTGCACGTTTGATTTCCACTTGTTTATCCATTGTATTTATTGCTTTCAGGCGATAGTGAAGATGCTCCAAGGTATGTATAGTTCTATGCACACTAGAACATTTGTATCTATAGCCAAGTTCAGCAAAGGTAAACTGCCATTCAAAATCTGCAGAGGAAATTGTTAAATATCCTATTTGAAGGTTTGATTGTGTAGACTTTTCAGATCAGCTCCCTTGGTTTTATTCATCGCCAAACCTAAAGCATTTATATACTCTGGTCACTTGTCATCAAATTTTATCATTTTTAAAGGCAATTGGTCTTTATGGAAGGTTTTTAATTACTTATCAACTGCATCAAGCTATTAAATCAAATAAATAATTAACTATTCATGTATCTATTACATCATGTGCATAATTTAAACTCCATAATCATCGCAAATGGGTGAAAGATTCCCACATCGACTCCATAATTACTCACTCGCCATAATCACTCACTCACTCACTTATCCTCTATTTGATCAGTGGTGGGTGGTAGCGCAGTGGTAGAAGAGCTGGACTTCGGATCCAAGGTTCCAGGTTCAAATCCCGCCCTGGGGTGCCCGGCATCAATGTTCGTGGAAGTTGCCTTTCTAACGCGATATTGATAGGATATTGTCTGCAGTTGTCATCCTTGGTCTTGTCAGTACCAGGCAGTGCTCGCAGGTTTACTGCAACATTCAGCGCTACGAATGTTGCTGGTTTCCTCCTGCCGTAAACTGACAAGTCGTGATAGAAGTGAAATAATCTTGAAAGCGACTCTAAACCCCAATTTAAAAAAATATATATATCTATTTGATCAATAATGTTTACCTGTTTCTGAGTGATAGAATCTTAAAAGTGGCTATAAACGCCAATTTTAAGGGGGTAAAATGGTTTTTCTTTTGCCAATCACCTGGTGCAGGTCTCTTATAGCAAAGTGATGGAGTATATTTCATGTGTCTAGTGAAATAGCATGCATCTCTTATCACGAGAAGAGTGAGTGAATTATTGTTTTATGTCACAGCGGGAATCTTGTCACCCAACGAGTAGGACAACATTGATATCAAAAGACATGAGGTTGAGATTCTATTTATCACCCAGTAATGTAGCTAAAGCAATATGCTCACATTTAAGGTATAAATATTGTACCTCACTTGCCTAGTTGCCCAACAAAACAAGTCTTTTATATGTACCCGCTATGGTGACAATTGACAGGATGAAATTGACAAGCCCATGCAAATGTTCAGAACAACTTAGTCTTGATATACAGTGATTATTATGAATATGTGGCTTTGAATAAATTAATTAGAGTTGATCGCATTTTTTGCGTGAAAACTACGAGAAACGAGTGCTGAACACGATCTGCTAAAAACGTCAATGTCGACTAATAACAAACTGATATGGATGAAAGTCTGTTGATATAAAAAGATGTGAGCCATATGCATCAAATACGAGTGTTTATAAAGATTAACTGTAATTATCTAGTGCATTTCTATCACGAAAAGAAATATGTAAAACGAACGTGGCTGCTGCATGTTTTCTTGGGAAACTTTGCCTGCAAATAGTTTTAGAAATACCCATCCAAAAATAGTATTTGTTGTATTCAGAGGACGGCAATATATAATAAATATACGGCCCAAAATGTTGACTCGTTTTCAAATTACGATGATATTTGTAACACCAGATACGGAACCCTAAATGAACCTCATTTTCTTGACCTGTCAGCAACGGAAGAAAACGTTGTCAGACGAATGTTGGCAGAGAACTGCACACGACAGTTATCACAATTACTCGAAACCTACTTACTTGGTTTTGGATGACTATGATAATTATATTGTCACATGAATTACTTGCCATGACTCTTCTAAATAGGAATAATTCCTTTTATTTCCATGTGCACTCTGTCAAATTTTATCCACGTGGTTTTCCGTTCGTACAGTCTTAGAGGATTCTGGGTGAGAAAATGTTCTGTGAGCGTGACCTAGTAGAGTAGTCTTTTACTGATTAAAACATAGCATAGAATCTACATCGACACCTCGTCCATCGTAGATCTATTTGAGATAAACAAAAAAATTAAAATCCCCTAAATTAACATAGCATAATTATTATTATTATCCTAATTACGCATGTTTAGATTTATTTAAATATCTAAAGCGGTATCGGTGAATACATTAAAACTATTAAACAATCATTGAGCTTGTTTATTGGGAAATAGTTTTCACGTAGTTTAGGTTGTGTAGATAGATCTAGACCGTTATTTTTACGCGTCAACTAGCTGGTTAACCTGCCGTGACCAACTAAGTTTCAACTTGACACAATTTGAAGGTACATTTAGTTTCCATGTCGTTTAAGGGTTAGATCTAGATATTCTAATCTAATCAACTGTTGATATTTTCAAATGACGAGGATTGACACGTATGTGGATAATCTCGGCATCTGAACGACCGAGCGATCGAGAATATTTATACTTATAACCTTAAAATATCACTTCCTATTGCTAGGAAGGGCTAATACTATATTGTGATGAATTACGTACTAATGTAGGATATTGAGCTAACTGGCGTACTCTATGAAACATTCGTAGTCCAAACAAAAATAAGTCACGTGACGAAATGTCAGGTGCTTGTTTGGGTCCATATCAATTGATTATAGGCGATAAACATTGTAATGTGAACGTTGATGCAAACATGCAGATTTACACCTCAATGGGATATAGATATGTATCAATTTACTTAATAAGTATTATTCTATTCTATTATTAGTTAAAAGGAACATTAAAAGCCATCCACTAGTAGCGCAAATTATTTATCGGCCGTCCAATATATCATCGATTACAATGTCAGTTTATAAGACGTCATCGAAACTGTTGACAGTTTTGTTGTTGTCCAACGTCTCCGATAGTCAAAATCAAAGAGATCGATTTGAGTGAACAATGTTTTCTTATGTCAATAAATTCAATTCAAGTAGGTATATGTCGCATTACAGCGTGCGCTATATTATTTTAATTGATTTTGTGTGGCGCGGAAAAATACTTACGTTTGACAGTTGTCACGTGACATCTGTCGTCTGCATGTCAACATTGACCACTGCTCATGATGGCTACAACTGAACATCGAGAAGTTTTTGTGGGCTTTGAGGAGGAGGATGTTGGTGAACCTTTGGCTGCTCGTGTACATGGGATGGAGTGGGAGCCCCAGGAGGTGGATGATGATGAGGATCTGGCAGAAGACCTGACCATGGGGTGGGGCCGGCGGGAACCCCCCCCCCCTTCAAGTGCCTTTCACAGGTAAAAACACTTATGCCATACTACATATTCATTTAGTCGTCGCCTATGGGTGAGATATTCCCACTGCGACGTAAAACAATAATAATAATAATAATAAAATAATTTAATGTAAAAAATGTGTGCATGACATTGATATGGAGTGTTTCTTTAGAAATATTTTGGTAGATCTCTTCTTTTGAAAATGTAACAATGAGCGTATGCTCCCCTACCGACGGGATGGTGGGGCCGGCGAAGCCCTGTGCAATTTTTATATATAGTATTAATTGCATCTTGTATCTGAAATGTAACCTATGTAATTTGACAATGAGCGTCTGCTCCCCTACCGGTGGGATGCCGGGGCCGGCGAAGCCCTGTGCAATTTCTTTTTTATATATATAGTATTATTTGCATCTTTTATCTGAAATGTAACCTATGTAATTTGACAATGAGCGTCTGCTCCCCTACCGGCGGGATGCCGGGGCCGGCGAAGCCCTGTGCAATTTCTTTTTTATATATATAGTATTATTTGCATCTTTTATCTGAAAT
>JAUTBT010001987.1:0-10348 GCA_032361225.1 Lepetodrilus schrolli
ATTATTTTGAGCGAATATTCAATGAGTTCTTTTCTGCACGTGATTTGGGCAACCTCATATGCCTGCAGCACTCAGAGCATTAACTATTCCAGATTATTTCATATTACCGTAATTATCCTAATAATTCGAACAGTAGAAAATAATAAAATTTGTAGCTGTTTGAATTATTAGAAAAATACGAAAACTGAAAATGATCGGTGTTTGTATAATTAGAGACAACCGAATTAAAGTACAAAATATGGCTGTAAATTGTAATGGTAAATAAATGAAGGATTCTAAAAAAATAATTATAAAAAACATGTTTAATTAGGTTTAATTAGGTTTAATTAGGTAATTACAATTAGAAAACATTTGGTCTTGTTCATATTTTTAGGGTCAAAATTATTTTATTTTTGGCAATTAATTCAGGTGTTTGAACTATTAGAGGGTTCGAATTATTAGGGTAATTACGGTACATAATAAATTACTTTTAGTGTTTGCTATATATGCCTTGCCATTTTGAAATTAAGTAGAAAATAGAAGAAACGAAAAGCCTGATATAACGGAAGGCAATGACCAATAAAAAATAAACAAAATCCTCTCACCAAAATAATATACACACTACAGGAACATTGAAAGCAAATAATCACAGAGTGTACAATGCGATATTTATAATTCTAATTTTATTCTAAAGAGATGAAGACCAATTATTCTAAACTAGACATCTACTGTTTCATGCTCAACATTTACGTCTAAACAATTACAAGAATACAACATGTGTATCCTTCAGTCTATGTTTCAGAATATAGCCTATGTATTATTTCAAACCACAACCATGTATCGTAATGAATTACATGAATAATCCCATTTTCGCAAAAAAAAGCTACGCAATCATATACAACTTATAAATAATTAATCTAATGCTTTGTAACAGTAATAGTGTAGTGTCTCAAGCTGAGAATTAAAAACAACTGTGCTTTAAATTTTCAAACCAATTTGCAGAATAAGTAAAGCAGATAAATCACGGCACAACACAAGTTAAAGGTAGATAATCCTGTGCATGATGAAGACTGCTGCATACCTGTAAAGACACGAGTATTGGCTGTCGGTTCTGCCCACTGATCCACTCGTCGGCAGAGAGAGACGGAATGGCCCCTGCTGTTGGAGGGAACAAGTCCTCATGGAAAGCTTCAGTCTGAGAAATAAAATAAAATTATTACTTACGTTTTCTTTCTGTAACAAACATGATAAATGTCCTGGGTATTATTTCTAGTATCTAATACGTCACCATAAGTTCTCTTGTAGAGATCTTTTATACATGGCTTTGAATTGAGCATGAGATATTGTACTAAAAAAGGTTTCGTAATCTCAATGTCATAAAGAGAACTTCTGTGGACAATGATACCAGATCTCTGGGGTAGATTTGAACTAAAGTCCCATGGCTTCAAAGTCAGACAATCTACAATTATACACATATATAACGTGTTGTATCATGGGTTGTCTACCTTCCGTGGCACGATCATAGAAATAGGTTCAAGGTAGTTCTTAGCAGCATGTATCTTGTAGAACCGGACAATTTCACACTTGTTGACATCACACCCTAATTTCGGCATTCGACCTGAAAAAACCCACCAGTATTGTCTCAAAATACATTAAGATAAACATTATCATGACAACAAGAAATATCAGTGTCCAGTTGCATGACACTCTTGTAGCTACAATAGTTGTTAGTCCAATTGTAGAGTCTTCTACAATTGGAATAGAGTTGCACAAAGTTCTTGTACGCTATCTGAATAGCACAGCGCTACAACTATTGCAACGGCAGTTACAAGTCCCTACAACTATTATATCCTACAAGTGCTTCGTGCAACTCGACCCAGGGTTGTACAGTATGATTGAATTAACCACCTCCCTGCTGCATTAGGCAGAGGCACTGCTCTTTGGGGCATCTCCGGTTGCCTTCAGCATGGAGAGAGTTAATGCTTTACATTGCTGATGTAATATTTCACTCATACGTGACTTGTATGTATGGGAAGATCTGAAGCCAGACATTCTGTTCTACAGCATGATGTACAGCTATTGGGCCGATAGCACACCAACTTTGGACCAAGTACGAGAAGTAAAGTTTTAATGAAATGTGTTTACTTAACATTAGTACCTCCTACACATACTCACCAAGTCCTTTCTGAGGAGATGACGACATATATTCATTCAAGAAATGTAGACATGTTGGTTCATTTGTGACTTCATAGTATCGAATATTGCCGTCACCCTGTGGAACATAAACCATGTTTGACGAGTCCTATATTTTTTTAATAATTACTAAATTCACAATAATAATACCATATATTTTCTGAATTTTCGTTATTGCTGTGGAACTTTGAAGATGTCCTGCTGACAAATGATACATCTTTTAATCCTACATGTAATACAACTGTTTGTGTGAAAATAGCAAAAACATTAATCTGAAAAATCTGAAAAATAACTAAGAATTTTAACTATTCCATCTAATATTTGAAATGGATGATGGCCATGCTATGAGATACTGTTATGATAGCAAGCTTGATGTAGATGACATCGGACCATGATACCAAAAGACAAAATTCACCATTATCATATCAAACTTGACACATACAACATCCGACCATGCTCGCTGCATAAAGTAGAAATGTGTTTTCACGGAGAAATATTTCGGACTGACCTTTCCTGCTAGGAACACTACTTTGAGGTCCATGTCATAGTATGGCTGGATGACCCCATTGGAACAGTCGATGGACTCCAGGGCTTGTGCCTGCCTCATATTCCTCTGTAACACACGAGTGCAGATACTACGTCACACACAATAGCATACAGTAACTTCTCAGTTTTTCTCTATGATGTAATTTAAACCACCCATGGTTACTTCCCTTGTACAGTTTCACATTAGGAAAACTACATAAATGAACTTAGAAGAAAGTCATATAATTATGGATAAATGAATAATGATGATTTATTGCTGATAAATAAGAAGAACAGCTGTTTGTTTTTAGCTTACTTTCAAAACTTGTTTTGCTCATATCACAGACATAAGTGGTAATTTTGGACCCAATTGAAGTTATACATACAAAGAATATTCATTTAGCATACATATTATTGCTTTTGTATGTCCACAAATCTCTTCCCGCTCAATTTCACCAGTAATACTGCTCATTCACAGCGACACCTGGGCTGCGTTCAGCCGACAATACATTTCAATATAGATGATATGTATGACTACGCAAGCCATTCAGCCAGCAATCTGTAGTGACGTGTATGCATACATTTCAATACATGTTTTGACCGCGTATTGTTTTGTATGAAAACCCATAGCATGAAGCGAATGGACTGGATGCATGGGCAAACCGATTGACTGCTATTTTCCTACAAACCAGTTAAACGAACTACTACATGTAGAGAAAAGTATTGTATTGTGGTGTATTGTGGGTATTGTGGGCTGAATGCAGCCCAGGATAACATCATCTTCCATTGTGAAACAGAGTATAGTTTGGGTTACTTCCCTTGTACAGTTTCACATTAGGAAAACTACATAAATGAACTTAGATATAGAAAGTAACTTGATACTTCCTGCTCCTGTCTCATCTTGTAAATATATACTCTTCTCATCTTGTAAATATATACTCTTCTATCAGTGAAGTCAGCTTATTATTTAAGGAATGACGTCAGAATTAACTTGATTTATGGCCTCATGAAGGCAAGTGGGTTTACGTGAGCAAATTCCATAATCCCCAAAGTCCTTTATGCTAAATTTGTGAAACCCTGCAAACAAACATCTACACTTGTGTAATGTCCATCTACACTTGTGTAATGTCCATCTACACTTGTGTAATGTCCATCTACACTTGTGTAATGTCCTATGCCTGCTGCACTCACTATATCCCAGACTGCCAGCTGTCGGTCACACTGTCGTGAGAAGCCAGTCGTCAGAAGTCTGTGATTGTCCTCCGTGAACACCACCTTGGATGCCTTGTTGCCAATGTGACCATCTGCCATCTGCCAACAACAATAACAATAATAATAACAATAACAATAATAACAATAATAATAACAATAATAACAATAATAATAATAATAATAATAGACATCAACACCATTAACGTCATCTTCATCATAAAGTACGTGTACGCACGCGCGCAAACAGACACACACACACACACACACACACACACACACACACACACACCAGTAAACATATAATAAATGTTTTACCACAGCAATGTCGGAGGACCTGGGGTCGATGACTCTGATCTTCTTGTCTTTGCAAGTGGTGGCAAATGTGGATCCCTCCCTGTTCCAGGCGATGGAGAATATCGTGTCCTTGTGGCAGTCGATGACGTTCACAGGCTCCGCTTGCTCGACATTCCACAGGAAACACTGCAACAGACAACCTCAAATAGAAATATCCACCTTCATATGCCCATACCAGCTGATTGGTATCGATAACCTAAGCTAACCTTTCCCAGCTAGAAGCCACAAGAGATATCCATGTTCTACAAGTCTAAAATATAGCATTATATCTTTCAAGCAATCAGAGACGTCCTGTATAGCAGTAAATGAGTTTAATCCAGCAGAGAGATAAAACATGACCAATACCAATATTGAAATAACACAAGTATGGCCCAAATCAAGATGAAAAAAAATATATTTAACCCTCTCTGTGCTGGATTAGGAACAGGCATCTCCGGTTGCCTGCAGCATGGAGAGGGTTAAAGGCCTTAATGATTGAAGCAGACAGCACGTGTTAGTTCCCTCGTTTTGTTGACATACAATGTGTGCCAAGATGAGTAATGTCATCTCCGACTGTTTAATATATTTGTTTATACTATTGGATTGTTCTAAATTTCTAAATACTATTTCAAGTTATATGTGTGAGATATTGTTTTACAGTGTAGAGGGAATCTTTCACCAATACGCGACAATTTTAATAACACATCATTACTTTCTCTTCAGAACAGGGTTCCTGATAAAGCTATTGCCCAGGGTCACAGATGTAGCGTATGAGAATGCAGTCACAGAGCCTGTGTGTTGAGGATGCAACTCACCTTGTAGTCGAATCCCGCAGAGAGGAGAATGTTGGTGGCGGTGGGATGCCAGTCGATGTAGGCGACCCTCCGATGGTGGCCGTGGAGGTCCACCTGCCACTCGCAGAGGTTGCCCTGGAGACCGTCATGTGGAATCTGCCAGACTTTCACCTACAAACATTCGACAGCTCACACTCACAAGAGGCTGAACAGGAAACAATACAGAAAATGCTAATTAAATACTGTGTGTGTCTTTTGTTTTGTTTGAATTGGAGTTTAGAGCTACTTTCAAGATTCTTTCACTAATATCACAGCTTGTAAGTTTAGGGCAGGAGGAAACCCACAACACCCATAGCACTGAATGTTGCAGTAAACCTGCAAGCACACGCTGGTCCTGACAGACCAAGGATGATAACTGTACTGACACTCTACAGACAAGAGGCTCAACAGCAAATGATCAGAAAAATATCATGGGAAATATACTTGATTTTATTCAGAAAACGTTAAGGTGACCCAGCTAATATTTTAATTTTAAAAAACCAACTGGTAATAATATACAATATAACCAGTTGGAACCAAGCATAGGAACACTTCAGAGGTAAGCTTTGATTGAAACAGTACTTTATGTCGCAGCGTGAATATTTCACCCTGTCTCAGTGGTAGAGCCACTCCTCATAGTGTTGAAGGCATCTAAAGAGCTGGAAGAAGCAGACAGTTTTCCACAAATTAGCTACTTGAAACAACAATCTGGCTCTGCCACCACTGCTGATACTTACAGTGGCGTCCTCAGATCCAGAGGCAATGATGGACGTGTCAAATGGGTTCCACTTGAGGTCCAGGATAGTTCCTGAATGTCCGGAAACTTTGGGAATATTGATATCCACCCGTCCGCCCTGAAACAGTGATTAATCTATGTAAATACAGTCACTCAATGTAAATACAGTCACTCCATCACTTCATGTAAATACAGTCAATTTATGTAAAAACAATCACTCCATTTAAATGCAGTCACTTCATGTAAATACAGTCATTTTCTGAAAAAACAGTCACTCCATTTAAATGCTGTCACTCCATCACTTTATGCAAATAGTCATTTTATTTAAATGCAGTCAGTCCATCACTTTATGCAAATAGTCATTTTATGTAAATACAACCCCTCAATGTAAAATTCAATCACTCAATATGCAGAGCTTTATGAACTGCTCAATATCATAAATAATAGTCACTATTAGTCGTTGTGTGGGCCTCTCCACACTCACCTGATTGACAGGTAGTACGATGAAGGCCGCACCTCCTACACTCTCCGTTACCACAGCGATATTCTTTGGGTTGACAGCACAAATGCATCCATCATGTGCGTTCTTGGATATACGAATGTTCTCGATGCACATATCCTTGCGGAATGGCTTTCCGAACACGTGCCGGAACTTGGAGCTCCGCATTCTGAATGTCTGCAGAATTGGAAAATAACTACAGTCAACATACAATTAAAATGATAAAAGGGCAGGATTCCTAATTAATATAATTAGATGAAAACACATGTATGTCAAAAATCGATAAATTCTTCTTCGTGTGCAGATTGTACATGTTGTAAATGCACGTATAATGAGATTTGTAAACACAGGAAATCACGTCTATTACACATTCTCATTACAGTTTTCGTAATAGTCTAACATTGTACTATGTTATCAATATCATAGATTTTTTTTTTACCAAAGATCAATTTAATTCGGATAAATAATTTTGTACTCTTAGCAAACTTCCAAAATGTTCTAAACCAGTCAATGCATCACATGATAAAGTTACCATCGACTTTGTATCTATTTATTACCAAGCTTTGGATTGATTTTTGTTGTTGTCGTAGCGGGAATATTTCACCCATACGCGACTATAACCCAGTACATCATATTACATAAATATCAGTGACCATCTCCCTCGGTGCTTGTTAATACAATATTTGTCTAATATGATATCATGTTAACACAGAATATCACGGTTAACATTAGGTTAACATGCATAGTTCCTATATACTTCAGTGTGCATTGTTAATGTTTGTGAAAGATCTACAATTATATACCTAATGCACAATACAAATATAACACAGAGTAGGCCTAGTGATGTCAGTAAGTAAATCTTTATATTTTTATTACATCATAACATTTGTCAATTTCACAGCCTAGCTAACACAGTCTAAGTTTGAAATACAGATGTTCATGTATATTGATCTATCCCAAACAATCTATAATCATATACATAATAATCCAAATGTTCCAAGTCGTCATTAACATCCAAAGCTAAATGAGGCATGACCTATTAATGTTGCCAATAAACCTTGTGAAAATCGTTGATCCCTGGCGATCAATGGCTATTAGCTACATAATGGGAGGCAATAGACGAGGTCAATATGTCTCTGACCCGTGAATAATCGCCAACAGCCTGGGGAGGAGATCACCTAAATATCGGGGATCAGATATTATACCCGGGGATCAGAAATTATATATCTTACGTAAAAGTTTATTTTCAGAACACTAGAACATGCCATGACGATGATAGATTGGAGTGGAGTTAGTGACATTCTCCAGTACAGCAAACCAGTCAGTGATCCATTTAAACCAGTCAGTGATCCATTTAAACCAGTCAGTGATCCCATCAGTGATCCATTCAAACCAGTCAGTGATCCATTCAAACTCCAAATTATATTCTGAAGCTCCTTATAATTAAGTACTAAATAAGCTTTTGACCTCTTCAGTGCTGGATGGTTCAGAATCAATGTATTATTATTTTATTATTATTAATAAAAAGATTTGTTTAAATGGGGTTTATACCCGCCTTCACGATTCGTTCACTTATATCACTGCTTGTCATTCTACGATTTAGAGCAGGAGGAAACCTGCAACATCCGTAGGGCTGAATGTTGCCATAACCATCTCCCTGCTGGATTAGGGATAAGCACGGCTCATTAGGGCATCTCCGGTTGCCTTCAGCAGGGAAAGGGTTAAACCTGCGAGCACAAGCTGGAACTATTGATACCTGCACACATGTATTTAATAGAATCTTCCATTTAATATGTAGAAAACAGAAACTGATGATATTAAACCAAGACCAGTGATAAAATGTTCTCCCAAATATCTTATAGATGAATCAGCTAGAATTCCTGGTTAGTTATTGTTTACATAGGGTGCTATTTTTGGTATGCAAAACATTTTGCAGAGCTCTATAGTACATAACACCACCTCCGTGGCACTCACGCATTTCATTTAAAAACAGACGTAACAATTTATTTTCATGGTATTGTGGGACATTTGATACATGAAAATGTGGATTTTTGCTAGTCTGTCTCATCCTAATACTCCTATTCAAAATATCCCCCTAGAATAGAAGTTAAGCAAGTCTAGATTACTGGAGAACAGGGTAAATAATTTCAGCGGCTCCTTTCATATAAATATAATACCAATCAATATAATGTATATTTAAACTATTTACTTTCACCATCTGAGATTATGGCTAGTCTAGATTCTTGCAAATATACCTCTTTATATGAACAATAACATATTTGCCCCACCCTCCACACTCTGTTCAAGTCCCTCTAGAAAAAAGTGCATAATAAATTAATTATTCATCTGTTTTAATCAAACAGACTCGTCCTGACTGTGTGATTGACTTGGGTGGTAACACTACTAGGTGTTACCATAAAAACCATGAACCAATGCTTATCTCGATAAGCTAAGAATGACAGGTGCACAATATGCATACAATTAATGAACAATCCTTCCCTGCACTGTAAACAAGTGCACGAATACATGGTCGATTATATGTAAATTTAGAACATTCAGCTTTCAGCTATATCAGTCCACCATTATGCAGGCATATACAAGACTGGTAACTCGCAGTTACTTTACTGATATTATAGTGATAAAAACAACTTGAATTGCACAAATCTTACAAGGTAATTATTTATTGTACACTTCCAGGCAATTGATGCAGATAGATTGCAGGACATTTAGTTCAAAAATACCCATTCATAATTCGAGGAGCATGAAATCATACTCAAAAAGATTTCATAACCTCAGGGCCAGGACTGATAGACAGACAGCCAGACAGACAGACAGACAGACAGACAGACAGACAGACAGACAGACAGACCTGGGCTTGTACAAACAATGTGTTTCACACGTCTGTCAGGGGATGCTCCACTATGTCCTGAATGTTGCCACATTTATTTAAACACTCCCCCGACTATATCTGGCTCTAGTCAACACAATGTCTGACAAAAAAAACCTACTGATCGCTCGCTGTTCCTCACCATCATGATGGTTGATCATCTGGCGGGAGGTATGGCGACCACCAACAATCAAGACAAAACAGATCGGTGGAAAATAGTCAACAATCTCGAGGATGGGTATGTTTAGCTGCCGAGACTAGTCACATGGAAGCTCGGTGTGAAAAAGAAATGTTGGCCGAGAACTGATTTCTTTTCACCTCAAATCTTCCAACTCTCACCAATCCCAAGTTTCATTAGTGTAATTAATGACATGTACTCAGTGTTGCCATTTTACCACATAAAACCTCAACAACATCTTTCCAGAATCGACAAAGCTAAATGATCTACTATAATTCCAGAAAAAGCCTGGCTTAAAGACAGATTATTCCAGAAACTGCCCAGTTAAAATGCAGATTTTCCAGTCAAAATCACAGATAAATAACAATATTTTTTACAGAAACTGCCAAGCTAGACCACATATCCTTGAGAAAATGAGAAAATGAGAAAACGTTACTACGGTAATCTAAATACAATGGGACTACTGAACTGTCCACACTCCATCAATACGTCAACAGAAATTAAACTCAAGAACATGAGTACACCATCATCAGGCTACAAGATTATGACACAAAAGTCCGTAATATCTGTGCCAAATCATACAACTGATACTAGTACATTGTCTTGTCTTCATACAACTGATACTAGAACATTGTCTTGTCGGTCATACAACTGATACTAGTACATTGTCTTGTCGGTCATACAACTGATACTAGTACATTGTCTTGTCGTCATACAACTGATACTAGTACATTGTCTTCATACAGCTGATACTAGTACATTGTCTTGTCGGTCATACAATTGATACTAGTACATTGTCTTGTCTTCATACAACTGATACTAGTACATTGTCTTGTCACCATACAACTGATACTAGTACATTGTCTTGTCGTCATACAACTGATACTAGTACATTGTCTTGTCGTCATACAACTTATACTAGTATACTGTCTTCATACAACTGATACTAGTACATTGTCTTCATACAACTGAT
>JAUTBT010001988.1:0-10347 GCA_032361225.1 Lepetodrilus schrolli
TCTACCGAATGAGCCAAAGGGGTAACCCCGCTGGCCGAGACCAGTAGGAGCATCTTATATCACACCCGGCTACAGTTATAAAATGGCTAATAATACAACGAGTTGGTAGCATGATCGGTACTGCAGTTATTTCCACCATGTAACTCCACGTAAGTAACTGAGCAGTTAAATCGGTTACTATAGCAAGGAGGGTAGGGGCTATATTAATTATATACAAATTTAGTTAATTAATTTCGTATTCAACATGTTCAATATCTATTTTTGATAGATGTGTAGCCGGGTGTGATATAAGATGCTCCTACTGGTCTCGGCCAGAGGGGTTACCCTTGGCCCTATTTATGGGCGGGTAGTGATGAAGTGAGTATAGCGAAGAATTATCACTACCCGGCCATAAACAGGGCCAAGGTTACACCTTTGGCTCAATCGGTAGAAAGTTGGACTCTCAATCCAGCAACTCGGGTTCAAATCCCAGGATCGCCATGATCCTCAGTTTCACATGCACATATAATATGTCCCACTCATTAATGTACCAGTGACTGTGTTTGTAGGTAAATATGCATATGTTCGTGACTTCACTGGTGGTTGTCCTGTCCTTGGCAGTCGTCCAGGGACTGGACAATGGTCTGGCTCGGACACCTCCGATGGGCTGGATGGACTGGGAGCGGTTCCGCTGTAACATTGACTGTACAACTGATCCAGATAACTGCATTGGGTAATCACAGACCATTGCCAGAAGTTCTCTGAGACTAAACTCTATTGTTCTTCAAATCCAATATACAGTATAACAATGAACATAATGATGTGCTTTATCATGTTTATGAATACAAATCACAGAATATTACAATGATAGTATATTAGTTGTCTGTAGACATTGATCAGTATGAAGTTGTTGCCTTATAATTATAGTCTACTATTTCAATTTCTTTTCAATGTTTTAATATATTTTCAAACTTGTGTCATACAATATATCCATTGTAACATTAGCATATCCTCTTGGAATTTCTGACCTCAATCTACAAGCCTAGGTCCTCTTCCCCAGAAAGCGTGCAGCTCTACGAGAGTCCTAACTCTCTGAATAGTCCTTTGCAATATGTTCTTACCTTCCTTCATTAGTCTTATCTCCCTTGAACCATGATCACTTCTGGAGATGTTTTTTTTCAAGGGGAGTTAACAACTTATTGCAAAGGACTATAGGGAAGTATGACTCTATATGTGGAACATAACTGTGACTGATTTGTTGTTTCAGAGAGAAGTTGTTCATGGACATGGCAGACAGGATGGTTTCCGACGGCTACCATGCTGCAGGGTATCGCTACGTGTCTATTGATGACTGCTGGATGTCCATGGAGCGGGATTCCCTCGGACGCCTGCAGGCCAATCATACACGATTCCCACACGGAATAAAATACCTGTCGGACTACGTAAGACAATATCAGACGTCCTAACTCTATTGGAATATCAGTTTTGTTTTGTGATACCTGTTGCCATGACTACTAAATAGGCCGGGAACAAATAGTCAGTCCTCATTTGACAGTTTTCATTTTATTGCATTTTTCTTTCCTTTTTGTGTGTTGTGATTTAGAGCCATTATCACATGTATTTAATCTGCATCATAGCTTGTTGAGAGGTAACAATCAATAGGTTTGCAGTAAACACACGAGCACAAGTAAATATCTGTTACTGCCTTTATTGCAACGATATTCATATATTAATTAACTTGCGTGCCTGTGCCTAATTGAGCAGGGAGAGGGTTAAGGATAAGTTGTAAATGGGATATCAGGGCTCAACAGTAAGGATTGTCCGCCTGCCCGGGAAATAGCCCTTTACCTACAGGGCAAGTAGTTTCAGATCCAACAGGACACAGGGACAGGTGCCTGAAAAATCAATGTAGAGCCCTGGATATGTGTATTTCCCAATGCTTGGGTCTTTAACAGATTATGTGGCTTTACAGATGCACAAGAGAGGGTTAAAACTGGGGATTTACGCAGACTTTGGCAAGAAGACATGCGGAGGATACCCAGGGAGCGAGTTCTTCCTGAGCACGGATGCGCAGACGTTTGCCGACTGGGAAGTGGACATGTTGAAACTGGACGGCTGTGCTGCTGACAAGGCAGACATGAAATATGGTGGGTCGTTAGTTAAAGTGCCGCCATGTTGGATGTCCTCGTCACAGGGATCTCCACAATGACTCATTGAATTCTCACCCTCGGGAGTATGTAGATTGCAGTGTGTGAGAGCTGTGGTTGTAGCGCTTAGGGGTGTGGGTTGATAGGCTTTGAAATGATTGTTTTGGGGTGGTTTTTTTAAAGTAAATTTAATCAAATTGTATTTTCACTTTTCTCATGTTTCTCCCATTTATTTTATCTATATTCATTGCAACTACTGTATTTGTTTTTCTTCAGGATATCCAATTATGGGAAACTTTCTAAACAAGACTGGCCGTCCTATTCTATATTCCTGCAGCTGGCCTGCTTACACTGGATCAGGGAAAAAGGTAATCTAACGAGCATATGGCAGCATCAACATTCACAAAAGTTTTCTGACACAAATTATGGTAGGATTCACTGTCTGGAAAGTCACAATACCAGGCTGTGTTCAGGTTGGCCGAATGTTTTCATAGCAAAATAGCAATAAATCGGTTTGTACATACATGCAGTCCATTCTCTTCATGCTTTGGGATTTCCTACAAAACAATACAGGGTCCAAACCTGTAGTGAAAGTAGTGTTATATATACTGACTGTATGGCTTACATAACACGACATAGTACTATGTAGTGAATAGTAGTGTAGGATGAATGCACCCCAGTTATTCTTTGTCCATCAGTATCAGCCAGTTGTTTCTGGTTGACTGCAAAGCCCAATGATATGGCTGTAGTACGTTTCCTCCTGCCATAAACTGACAAGCTGTGATATGAGTGAAATAGTCTTGGAAGCGGGTCTAAACCTCAATTCAATCAAAACAAGAAACATGTTGTATTGCCAATTTTGAACTTGTGCTGCCGGTCTCGCGTCCTCAGACAGACTACAAGCTGATTGCGAAGCACTGCAACATGTGGAGGAACTGGGCAGACATCGAGGACTCGTGGGACAGCGTCTATGGCATCATCCAACGCTATGGACAGAATCCAGACAATTTCAGTGGCGTAGCTGGGCCCGGGAAATGGAACGATCCAGACCAGGTGATTGAAATACCTCCATCTTCTTTACTTCTCCAGTGTACACATCTTCAGTAAATCTTAGTACATCTAAGGTACATCTTGAGTGTACACATTCTCAGTACATCTCAGTACATATCCAGTGTACACATCAGTAGATCTCCAGTGTACACAATTTGGTATTCAAGATAGAGATTGCACATTTCCATTTTTTCACTAAAATGTAGCTCTATTCATTCTCTTCTCCCATGTTAGAATTTATATTTCAATTTTAGCTACGTATTTACCAGTAATATTCATGTGAAGTTAAAGACATTGATCTGAACCCTCTCTTCTTCCAAATCCTTACAGCTGATTGTGGGCGACTATGGGCTAAGTTTTGAGCAGCAGCGTGTTCAGATGGGAATGTGGGCAATTATGGCATCACCGCTGTTCATGTCCGTCGACCTCCGCAGGGTCAAACAAGAGTCACGTGACCTGCTGCTCAACAGGCGTGTACTGGCGATCAACCAGGACCCACTCGGCATTCAAGGAAACATGTTGATCAAGGTTGGTCTTCTAGGATTGAAATTATTGTAATTTCATGGCATCTTCTTTGAAGTTAGGTACCACAATTTTCCTGTAAAAATATAATTTATTCTTTTTTTTGGTTTAAATTACAGATTTTAAAAACTATGAACATAGAATCTATATAATTATGTGTATATATTTTAGGACAACAAATTAAAGTCTCCATTTTTTAAACTTCTGGTAGTATAGTGATATGCTACTAGTCAAACAACTATTTGTAGCATTCAACTGTATGGCAAATTGGTATCCTTAAACCATTTCATATATCAATGTAAATTTTTAGCTATTTGTATGTATTATATCAGCATGAGCAGGTTTTATTGTGTTCTAACTGTGTTCTATTTCTTCCTTCATTTACTTGTTTCAGATATCTGATGTTGAAATATGGATGCGCCCATTACAGAACTCAGCTTATGCATTTGCCATCCTAAATAGCAACAATAAAGGAACGCCTCGGAAGATCTCATTAAAAATGACAGATTTCGGATTTGATTTTAAACGAACGAATGCCTATAAGATTTCTGAGACATTTGATGACATGTCCATGGGTAATTTCCGTTCCAATGATACAATTACAGTGAAAATAAATCCTACAGGACTGTTTTTAGCCACTGCAGAACCTGTTGAAATTAAATATCTAAAATTTGACTGGAATATATCATGATTGTATACATAATTATAACTTGTATTACTATATTAAGATTAATAATTGAACTGTTTGGGAGCATTATTGTGTAATTCCAGTAAATGTACATGGGTACATGCAGTAGTCTTGTGGTAATTGTTGGATAAATGAATTGATTATGGTGTGATGCCTTCATTGGACAAACCAACAGTGATAATTTCTAAATGAAAGGCAAAATGTTCATGGAATGAATGAATTAGTGTTTTACGCAGTTTATTGCAAGATATTTTGTTCATAATAACTATGATGAGGTCGTGGGAGCTCTAATGTTAATTTACCAAGATCCTACAATGGTCTGCTTGTAATGGGAGGACTACCAACCTGATGCAGGTGAACCAAATTTGTGATCAATACACATTGCAATCCATCAATCTCATGTACCTAGATTTGTATGTTCTCCACTGCTTGTTGATTGTTAAATTGAGGTTTAGAGCCGTTTTCAAGATCATTTTACTCATATCATGACTTGTATGTTTTGTGTATACACCCCTGATTGTACTAGATCAGATTTCCACCAACTGGTGGTACTAGCTCACTGGAATATCCTCCCTCAATTAGAACATTGATACCCAACATATACACATGATGCTACCTTGCTGGGGATCGAACCAATGACCTACCGCTCTAGAGGCTGATACTATCACCACTATTCCATGGAGGTGATTGCTTCTCTACTGCAGAACGGTTGTTATGTAATCAATTTTTATGCATTTGTATGTAACAGGGTTTGCATAGCAATTGTGTAACAAAGCTTTGTATGTGTATCATGAATGGGAAATAAATATATGAATAAGTAAAGAATTTTTATTATTATAGTGTTGATTACGTCTTTTTGTGTTTCTCGTGCTTAGGTGAAATGTACTGCTAGTTCGCCCACTCAGTTTTCACTGGTTTATTACATTAAATGATTATATAGAATAATTAGAATAACCCACTCGATACGAGAGGTTACGGAAAATATGTCCCTCGTGAAATTAATGTTCACAGTTCCTCACTAAAGCTCGGGAACTGTGAACATTAATTTCATTTGGGACATATTTTCTGTAATCACTCGTATCCTGTGGGTTATTCTCTAATTATTAGTTTTGTAATTTTTACAGCAAAGGTAGAGTACTTAGTAATTATTCTTGAAAACAAAGATGACCTGTACCATGTATTTTACAAGTGTTCTGTAACAGTGTTCTGTAACTGTGTTCTGTAACTGTTCTGTAAACATCCTTTACACCAAAGGTGCTCTGTAGCAATTAGGAGATACATATATGATGTTTTCAAATTTTCGGGTGTTATTGAAATTCGACAATGGCAAATTTCATTTGAACCCGACCGGCTTTTGGGGTAGGTGTCTTTGGATAGGAAATAAATATATTTCTCGATGATTAACAATCTGAAAAAAAATCTTGCATGTTGGGGAAAGATTGTTCTTTCAGAATATGCAATAACGCAGATAGTGACCATTATTCCCTATGCAAGTATGATTTTGCCTCTTTAACAGTAAAAAAGGTATGGATGAAATAACCATTTGGTGCCCTCATTGATGGGTACCATAAAACCTCAATTTCAGGCTCAGATGCTGAGCACTGTTTCACAGGGATCATGTTGACTGACCACTTTTTTCTTTTCTTTACCTGAACCATCATTTTATTATGAAAACAAGTGATTATGAGATATTGGGAGGGAATTTGTGCATAAGACTAACGCAATTTCCAAAATGATGCTCACCATTGTCGGTGGGTAGGTATAATTAATTAGCAATATGATTTATTTCTAAATTAGTAAAAATATCATATTTATCACATTTACTTTGCATTTTAAACTCCATTTCAGTCCAAAACGACAACTTAATCTGTGATTGTATGCCTATTACAGCTTGTTGACATATTTCATGGTCAAACATATTTGACTTGAAAGCATGTACATTTGATTTGTCTACACAAGTATGTTAGCCAACAACCTACATTTTCCACAGGTCCCACTGGATTTCAATATTTTTGTATTTACAATTTAAAAATAATATTTTTATAATGATATTGTGGTTTATTTGTGCTCCAGAATACAGTTTCTAAAATTCTTCGAATTTTGTTCCAACTTGATCTTGGTACATTGACATTTTCATGGCTGCAGTTGCGACATTGCTTGAGCAGTGTATCATTAAACATGGAAATATGGTAGCAGTGTTTTGTGATAATAAAAGGACGAAGAAATGAGTGTTCTTTATGATGTATAATATTACCATATTATTTAGATACTATTGTCAATAATGTGACAAAATATCGCGTTCAGCTCACTTTGAACCTTAATACCACGAAAACCTGTCACTCAATGGTATTAATCACAAATTGTAACATTCAATCAATGGTTCAGCTGATTGTTTTGAGATTTGAGTGATAAGGTGATGCATGGTGACTAGTAAATTCAGCAGATGCTTTTCTTTTGGGGGAGAGTATACCATACATTTAGTTTGTGTGCTCAAAAGGCTACACTAGCGATAGCCACTTTTCCGTCTCGTAATCACCATGATCACGGCCTACTGCAAATATTGCGCAACGCAGCAAATTATAGCTGAGTAAGCAACTCCCTAGCGATATTCTGAACATGCCGCTATTTCATATAAGCTCTATGGCAACACTTTATGTTACGCCTTCGCTACATCATCATCATTTGAGGATCGGCACATCGCTGCGCTGGTATTAAATGTTTATACTTTGGACCAATCAGAAACGGCATCGCCATTGTGTGCGAAAGAACCGGCTGTACGAAGGTAAATTTCTGATTCCGAAACGTCAACAAGTCGTGATGAATTGTTATTTGTGCCACACCATAGATTACAGTCGACTATAATCCAATCCACCGAAGCACAGTTCGGCTATAAAATAGTATGACCCGATATTATTATTAGTAGGTTACGTCCCTTTGCACAAAGCGAACTTCCTAGTAGACGTAGACTAAGTAGGAAGTGGTACTCGCATTTTGTTAATTATTCACACCAAATATTGACAGCGAGATTATTTCTAAGACCGTACGTCTATATATTTCCTTAGCCCATATAAAAATCTAAATTTGATTACTTGACATGGATATATCACTAAGCTACAAAGGAAGAACCCTGAAAACTTTAAATAATATGAATTTATTGGACCATTTCATTTTACATTGTAATGCAAATAGCGACCGTGACATGTACACATTGTTATTCAAGTACAAGTACAGCTGTTAATGATAATCACCGTATCAATATTCATGTAATATATTATTATTGACTGTATCCTGATTACATTCACATGAATAGAAAATTATATTTTTGTAAACTGGCATGAAATGGACAATGTGTACAAACTTATAAATATTGTACCAGTGTGTATAGAATACTTGTTTACTGTACCCATGGTAACCTGGAGTATTATTGATTTGATCTAGTATCTGTAAGGTTAATGTTACTCTTTCAGGTTCTGTGGATCCAAAATTACAAGAAATACAAGTATTTAATAACATGGAGAGTAACTTGAGAACACCCACAATGCAACACGTTGAAGACGAACTCATTGCAGCCATTGGGAACGGCGACCGGGAAAAGTTATCGAAGACCCTGGAATCTGGTAATGTTGATGTCAAGGACCGCAAGCTTGGACGAAATCTTTTGGTCAAGGCTTGTGAAACCAATGACGCCACCATGGTGAAAGTTCTTGTATCGCATGGCGTCGAACCTAAAAAGCAAAGTCCGGAAAATCGTGGACACTGGCTTGCACTGACTCCATCATATACTTCTGACCCATTCCTAGTTGCTTGTGCATGTTCCGACGATTCAACGGCAATCATAAAGATTCTACTCAGTGCTGGAATCGATATCAATGCTCGAGATGAACGAGGTTTCACTGGCCTGATCTTCGCTTGTCTAGTCGGCAATGTGGCCAATGTTCGTCTCCTCATAGAAAAAGGTGCAGATGTGAACTTGGAAGCTTGTGGGTACGAGAGCGCCCTGGTGAAAGCATCGTATTCAGATAAACAAGGCAGTTCTCAAATCATACGAATGCTTCTAGATGCCGGAGCTGACCCGTATGCTCTGTGTGGAGATGCTGTGGTGAGGTGCATTCTACTCAACAATATTGAAGGGGTGACTGTCCTGTACAAGGCAATGCACGGAGATAGAGTATACGATGGAGACAGCTGGGGCTATATACTAATCCAACACCTTGAGAGATCGAGCATTCTCGATTCCATAGACCCGTATGAATTTCCAGACAAGTCGTCTTCGATGCCAGTTCTGCATCTATCATGTGCTGTGCCATCTCACGACCCTGTCTTAATGGTAAAGAAGTTGCTGGACATGGGAGCCGATATTCACGAAAGGGATAACACTGGTTTTTCCTGTCTGCAGTACGCTGCATCCGGTATGCATTTAAAAACGGTGAGACTGCTGCTGAACATGGGAAGCAATCCAGCAGACGACGGCTGGCATCCGCTGTGGAAGTCGCTCCCTGGACTGCAGGAAGTCCACGTTGAGGACTACCTCAAGGTGCTTCAGCTGCTGCTTCTGTCTGGCTTCAGACTGGACAAAGAGTCTGCACAGATGTTTAAACTGGCCGTTGAACAGTGTGATCTACCCAAGAAGAAGCAAAGAGATTTTCACAGTGTGATAGCACGGTACAGTGATACGGTGCTGTCGTTAAAAGATATGTGTAGGATTCGGATTCGTCGGTGCTTTCAGAAAGATATCGGCCTGCGTGTGGACACTCTGTCTGAAGACTTGCCGTCCAGTGTTCTTCACTACCTTCGATTCTCTGACATTTGACCAACAATAGATTTTAAAGACATTTTAAGGTTGCCTTCGTTCACTATTTGACTGCTGATACACACATAATGTAACAATGATAGCAATTATTTCAATCATAGCTCAAATTCTAATGGTGCATCTGTAGTATATATAGAACATTCTGCTATTAAGAACTGCTTTAAAATTAAAATGAATGTTGCCACAGACTACAACAAACCAAGATGTGATCACCTGGTATTATATTTTATTAAAATTATAATTAACATTCATATCCAGACATTCAAATCAGTGCAATGGGATATTGCTTGTCTGAGATTCCTTATGCATTACTTTAATGAACTGTAAATTTATGAGTTTGTTAATCATTATTTATTATTCTCATTGTCTATTATTATTATTGTTATTATTATTATTATTATTATTATAATTATAGATATTAATTACTATTAGATATAATTAATTATATATAATTGGTCTATGTTATGTAAAATGTGCTGGCTGTATGGTAAATGGTATAATGGTCAGCGCATTGGCCCGGGTTCGGACGGTCGTGGGTTCGATCCCCGGTTGCGTTGTACCAAAAGCATGGTACTTGTTGTTCCCCTGCTTGGGCTCAGCATTAAAGGAGTAAATAAAGGACTGGTCAGCTGACAGATCAGAATCAGTATATTGTGTCCAAGTGGGGTATCCATGTTCTATTTGCGGCATGATATTCCAGTGAGCTAGCACTTTAAAAACTGGTGGAAATCCAGACTAGTACAAGCAGTTCATATGCATGCAAGCCATGATGTGAGTGAAATAATCTTGAAAGTGGCTTTAAACCCCAAATAAACCAACCAACCAACCAAGTCACCAACCAATCATGTAAAATGTAAATGGTACATGAACTATGAACATATAAGCCAACTGAGTTTCGAATATGACAGAATATGCATGTACGTGTCAACGTGAAAGGCCGGCTCCGTGGCATAATGGTTAGAGCGTCGGCCCGGAGTGCGAAAGGTCGCGGGTTCGATCCCCGGTCGCATCATAACAAAAGACGTTAAAAGATTGTACTTAGTTGTTTCCCTGCTTGGCGCTCAGCATTAAAAAGGGTAAAGCAAGGACTGGTCGGCTCTGAGTCAGTATACTGTGTCTGAGTGGGGTATTCATGTTCTATCTGCGGCATG
>JAUTBT010001989.1:0-28560 GCA_032361225.1 Lepetodrilus schrolli
GTAGAGTGGCAATGCAGTTATCATCCTTGGTCTTGTCAGTGCCAGCCGGTGCTTGCAGGTTTACTGCAACATTCAGCGCTACGCTAAGTGAAAGAATCTTGAAAGCGACTTAAAAGCCCAATTTAAATGTATTTTTAAAAACAGCGACCATGAAAGAGGTGACATTGAAAAGTTCAATTGAACATTTTGGATTTTAACCTTTTCCATGCTAGAGGAATCCATAGATGGCCTACAGAGTGCACGGGTTAATGGCATATTTTAGACTCAAATTGTGTTATCAGTGCAGACGAACGGGTACATTTGTGCCAGGCTGTGAAATATCAGCAATGTGATCAACAAACAACCATAGGGATGGAGAGACAAATGGATGACAGCACGGAAAGAGACAGATGGATGCATGAACAGATGGAAATACAAAACTCACAAGGCGACCTTAAAAAATTACTACTGTCACAAGAATCTATAAATAGACAAAGACAAAACTCACAGCTGATCTTAAAAATTACTACTGTTACAAGCATCTTTAAATAGACAATTCATGTTTAACCCTATCTATACACAAGGCAATCACTAATGTCCTGTAAAGAAGATATTTTGATTCACCCAACAGGGAGACAGTTAATTGTGAGCTTGCCAATTGCCTAAAGAAATCCCAGACTATATAGAAAACTCCATCCCAATTTCGTTGGATGACATATCTCATTGCAATCCTGGGCAGCACATCAGATAGAATGACAACCAGATGGATTTGGAAATAGGATTAATGAGGACTAATACAATCCTGAGAAACTCAGGATTTAATTCTATGTCAATAAGATTCCGTGCATACGAAATGTCGATCTGCTGATAGAAAGAACAGGTAAATCTCAGAATAAATCTAAACCTTCTCCAAGTATGCCGATGCTTTCAGGTAGGGTAGTTGCAACTATTTCAAGGATGGCATTTTTGTTTTCCTAATTAATCCAAGATGTCTGGGAATTTCTATATCCAGGTTTGCTGAGATCTGCCATATAGTATTAGTGTGTTTATCAGGGGTGTACAGGATTTTATGAGCTGAATGTTCCAATCCACTCTGCACAGGAACATACAGTTCATAAATGTTCCAATCCACTCTGCACAGGAACATACAGTTCATAAAATCATGTACACCTTGTACAGGAACTTGAAGCTCGTAAAATCACGTACACCTCGTTAAACACACATGAAACAAATTTATCATTATTCAGAACTAATAATCTACATAATAATATTTTACTGAAAACTGCTATGGGATAAACACATGTCGTTAATATTGATCATGTGCCAGATCCACTTCTATGCTCAGTGCTATATTATTACCCTGGTTGATGGATAATTTTGACGTTCTAGGACAGGAGTATGAGTACATATTACCTTGGTTTGTGGGTACCACATGTTGGTTCTTAGGTTGGATTCACACTCAGAAATAAAAATGTATTGTCTGACTTGCTAGCTACTGTATCATTCTGCCACCCTCCATTGAATACGAACCATAAAAATATAAATACAGGCTGCCATGTATGCTAGCTCTTAGGTTAGATTCAAACTCAGAAATAAAAATGTGTTTTCTGATATCCTAGCCACTGTACCATCCAACTACTTATCATTGAATAATAACCATAAACATAAAAACACAGGCTACCATAAATTTTAATTGGCTCTTAAGTTAGATTTAAACTCAGAAATAAACATCTGTTGTCTAACATGCTAGCCACTGTACTATTTTGATACTCACCAGTGAATAAGAACCATAAACATAAAAACATAGGCTACCACACATGATGCCTCTTAGATTCAAACTAAAAAAAACAGAAAGTATAGTCTGACGTGCTAGCGATGGTCTGATACTCACCAACAAATAAGAATCATAAACATGTTAACACTGGCCAGTAGATGAAAACACAGGCCAGAATGTAGAGACATACATACCTTGGTTTGTGGGTACCATGCAAATTGGATAATACTGACCAGCAGCAGGATGTGCGACCCACCAGTGAGTATGACCTCCGTGGCATAGTCACCATGTGCACCATCGAGCCTGGAGGTCAAACTGATGTCAAGGTCAAATCTGGCTGGCAGGTGAAGGTCACAGCAAGGTCAATTACTATATCCTTTTGGTTTGGAATTGTGGTCTATCCAGGTGAGGTAATAGTCTTCATTCAATGTTTGAAAATAATCCAATTCTAGGGACAGTGCTCTAGTCAAAGTACATAAATTCAACCATGTGTTATCATTGTGTTATCAATTGTTATTCATGTCTCAACCATTTGTCAACCATGTATGAATCATGTTTTATCCATATATTATTCACATCTCAACTATTTGTCAACCACATATAAAAAAATATGTCAACCACTTGTCAACCATGTTTCAACCATGTGTCAATTGTATGTATGTAAACATCTTCATTCACTGTCACCATTGCACCAAGAACACATATAGATAATTCCAATCCAATGAGAATCTAGTGTAATGAACACAATTGTGAATACATTTCTTCAGCTAATTCCAACACTTCCCATATATCCACAACCCTCCTCAACACTAACCTGATTGATGACACTAACCTGGTCTACAACACTACACCTGGTGTAACACTACACCTCAATCCATCCTATCAGTGTCCATCCTCTAGGAAGCTGGACTCAATTCTAGTCCACCTACTTGTTCATTCATTGCAGACCGACTGTGTCATGAATTACTGCGACATTTTATTCATAGATATCATCTTGACCAACACAGTGTCATTTCTCAAAAGTGCAGAGTCATTCCTCTTCTAAAGTTTCCAATTCTTCCCCAGAAATAATGGTAATCGATCCGCGAAATGTCTTCCCTGAGAATCCAATCAATGTCGACTTGATCTCATTGGAAGCGGTAGTCAGGAAAGCGGTGGAACAATCACAATTTCAAATAGTAATCCCCTGATAACTTATTCAGAGTGTCTGACATTAGAAACTTGTTGAGTATGTGTTGTGTCTGTGACATAAGTTTAATACATCCGCCGTCGATGGTCCAAGGTCCATGAAGTCATCAAGGCAACGTTTGGTTGGACCTCGAGATCTTCTCAGCGGTTCTGCATGGAAACTACAATTAGGTTTTCATTGAACTCTTCTGTCGGTGTATCCAATGGTTGTTTCTGGACAAAGTAACAAAGGAACTACTGGATTGTCATGGTCATGGATATGTTGTGCAATCATTAACTGACTCCTCAGGCCTCACAGAAATTCAAGGCATGAGATTCGTTACTGTTGCCGCCTTTCACCATCACTTGATCCCATACACTTGTTACATCTCTTAGACCAATGACCTAGCGTGTAGAAGAGGGTTCAAAGGTAAACTCAGCCATAATTCAAGAATGTGCTCAAGAATATTCTAAAATAATCTTTTCAACTTTTACACGAGTTAAAATAAATGAATATGCCAGTAGAAAATATTGACATTCATGCACAGTTATAATATGTAGTGCCTTGAGTATATGTTACAATATGGATTTGGTGCCATACAAGTATTCAGCCAAGTATTCATATTAATATTTTCATAATTATTAGATGATTTGAGTATATGCTTTTAATAACGATGGAGGTTAAAACTTACTATAAATATTTAGAGAAACTATATTTCAATCCATGTCAAATATAACATGCAAGACAGCCCAAGAAAATTCATTAAATCTTGACTTGACAATTTCATTGATGAAGAGGTTATTTTGAAACCATGGCTTAAAATTCAGGATTTGTTTCAAGGAAAAAAAAAATGATTGCGATAAAATTACCTGCCAATTTCGCCATAGAAATTTCCACAAATAGCTTGAAATCTGAGTGTTACTGCATGGCATGATGATATGACACCAATGTCTCAACACTAAAATAGTTGCTGATTCAACCACTGGTTATGTTTCAAATTACACAAATTACTCCCAATACAAGGGGAAAAAAATAATTAAGAAACTTGCGTCACACTCTTACACAAAGGGAAACTGTCTGTCTAATTTTAAGCTATTGTCAACCGGATTCTGGACAAGGAAGCAGAATAGTTTATGACTGTCAGTTATACAATTTTACAATTGCCTGTAAACTGGCTGAATCTAAATATTTGAAGTTTTGCAAGATCTGATGTTGACCTTTGATCTATCAATTATCATGACAATATAACTGTCATCATATTGTTCTGACAATATTTCTGTTCAAGCCCACATACCAAGGCTCTATTGATCAGAGAAAAGTAACAGTGTTTACCTGACACTGTGGTTCAAGAATTCTCTGAATTAATGTTAGAAGTTAATTGTAATATTAAAATTTATGATTACAGTGTGGAATTCAACGAATTAATGAATTGTTGTTTAATGCTGCATATGGGTGAAATATTCCTGCTGTGATGTCAAGCACTAATTCAATCAATTTAATGCCACTTGGAACATTTTCTGAGATACATGTGGTGAATACAAAATTTATTATATTAATTACTAGCATGGATCAATCCTTTAGTGAGGAGAGTCCTTGCTCATTATCTAAGATAAACTACATCAATATAATTCTATTTGTTAGTTTTAAAACATGAAATTTATATTCACGTATTAATCTTTTTCTGCCTTTTGAGACTAACATCTACAATGTAAATATTATCATTATAAAAAAAAAGTTAAAGGATGAAAAACTGCTTAAAATTCACTTTAATACATAACGATTAGTTAAAAAGTTCAATACATTCAATAAATAAATAAAAATGTAATTAATTTGATAAATTTGATATGAAATTTGTTGATCTACTAAGGAAAATGCATTAAAAAAGTATAATTTATCAGTATAAAAAACTGTCACACATACCTGAAGAACATTTCAGATAAAAAACAACATTTCAATCACCACTTCTCTCATTCAAAGCAGATGAACGACCTGTCAAATATCTGATTTCTCTTTGGAATACACTTTCCATTTCCAGTTCTGTAGAAACTTGTAAAAAGACATCTGTCGTGCAATATTTTTGCAAATTCTCGCATTATCAGAGATATGTCTAACATTTTTTGATCTGTAGAAGAAATAAAAAATAATCGATGGCATCACTTCCTTAGATGATGTTGCACATCAGAGTGTCACTCCTCAGAAAATTTAATTCCTCATAAGGTGTCACTTCTGCGATGTCACTCCTCAGAAGGTACAATTCTCAGAAGGTGTCATACCTATTAAGGAATCACTCCTCAGGTGTCATTCATCAAATGTCATGTTACTCCTTAGGTGTCATTCCTTAGGTGTCACTCCTGTGACATCACTCATCAGATGTCACTCATGTGATGTCATGTGATGTCACTCCTCAGGTGTCACTCCTGTGATATCTGTTTCTGGTGGTAAATTCCATGATTTCAGTGATATTCCTCAGACAATGGCAACTGTGTCAGAACTCCCCCAAAACATCTCAGGATGGTGTACTCTAGCAAGATCACCGTTCCCGTAACATCACCATTTCCAAGATCACCGTTCCTGAGATCACTGTTCCTGAGATCACTTCCATGTGTCTCTCAAATTAATCCCTGCCACCTGTTAATGTCAGATTAAAAAAACGACATCTCCTCAAACATTTGAGGTGCGAGCGTGTCTCACCGGACACCTTATTGACACTGGCCAAAGTTCAAATCGATTCCGACGTATCTTCTTATAGCCCCTTGCCACGGTACACACAAACCGCACATCCCAGATTCAAACTCGTTATTGATCAGCTAGCTTGTTTAACAACACAGGACCATGAATCACTGCAGCAATGACAGTTATCCATCACGGCAGAAGCAGAACCAACCGCTTGAAATTGGCATGTAAATATTAATGTTGATGTTCTGCATGACACGAGATGTTTTTCCTCCATTCAAGATATAACTGGAATTGACTACGGATCCGAGTTTGGGGGTCTGGTTTCAATACACCTCTCACCTGCGAGAAGAGACAAGAGGGAGGCAATACCTGGCTGGCTATCTCATTATCTCCCCTTCCTACCAAGGTAAATTGCTTTGACAATTGCCCGACAATAACAGAACAGGACACTTCACATGTCAGTCATGTCGTGTCTGGGATACTGACAGAACTAATTGTCCGGGTATCGAGTGCTATAGGAAATTGCTTTGTGTAGTTGTCGGAAGTACTCCCTGTGGACAAACCCCTTAACAGCTTACTGCACCAGATATACTGTAGATAACCAGTAATGTCAGATATTAAACAATCAGGTATTAATTAATCAAACCAATAATAATAATAATAATAATAATAATAACAATAAGTAGTTTTAGATAGCACAAGTATACATCAATATACAAAACAATATAATTAATTTTGCTGTCTCATACCTGAAGAAGTCTGAAATTCTCGGAGAAAATGTAGTGAAAAAGATGATTTACATAGACTGATTAATTATTTTAAATACTAAAAAAAAGTAAACCAAAAAACTAATGGAAATTCGCGTTTAAGATAAAAGTATCAAAATAAAAATATATATTAAAATATTTAACAAACTGATATGTATTAATTAAGGAAACCAAATAAACTAATGGTAATCCTTGTTTAAAGATAAAAACATCAAAATTAAACAAGTAAATATATATAAAAATATTTAACAAATTGAAAGGTATCAATAGGAAACCAACAAAACTAACGGAAATCCTTTTGAAAAAACCCAACATCAATTTAAAAAAATATATTTAAAATAGACAGGAAGCCCTTAGTGGTATAGACAATTATTAAACATTTTAAAAAATATATTTAAACTGGAATCATTGTAAAGTTCTGAAAAAGAACAAGGTATCAATTGTTTGAGATGAATATTCATCTGTTTACTAATATTGTCAATGTTGACAGACAACACAATGACAAACATTGTGATACGGAGGAGTCAAGAAGTGCTATATGATATTTTAAAACTTCCGCATAGATTCATCCACCTACAATTAACAGGAAGTGCCAACATCTAGGGTAATAATGTTACACTGAACATTAACATTATTATTATATACATAGAGGAACAGTCTTAACAGAAATCTAGAGAGTTGCAGACAACTGAGCAAGTCAGGAAGCTGTAACAAGAGGTCAAGCAAGGTCGTGCATGTCCATGCCACCCAAAACACTGGAATAATTCATTCACTTCATACCACTGGAAGTCACATGGCTCTCCATCTTGACTCTGGATTAGCAGG
This sequence comes from Lepetodrilus schrolli, assembly GCA_032361225.1. Lineage (NCBI taxonomy): Eukaryota > Metazoa > Mollusca > Gastropoda > Lepetellida > Lepetodrilidae > Lepetodrilus > Lepetodrilus schrolli. The sequence goes on from JAUTBT010001989.1 coordinate 7,190, forward strand.
GGCACTGTAGAGGTTACAGTAACAGCCCTGTAGAGGTTAACAAGGGCCATTGGACAATCCCATGCAGGGTGATAAAGAAAAGTGCAAATTGACTTTGTCGTAGTTTGATCGTGTACAGGTGCTTTCAAAAGATGTTCTCACACTTCATCGACAAATCGTTTTATGGTATCAGTGGCTTTAATGTTCCTGCTAGAGATAATATTGTTATATTATTGCGGACAAAGGAAGGAAACACACTCTGGATCAATAAATACGACCCTACAATCAGCCATCACGATCTAAAGTTCAATAGTAATATAAATTTAAAGCAATATTATCCATTATGACTTTGTAATGTTACAAATTGGTGTGTATGTCGGTGCTAGTATGTATGTATATAGATACAGTAAGGTAAATTATTACTATTGAGCAACATACTACTTGAAGAGTATGAATATACTATTTATTCACTTACCAATAAACATTAACTAATGTTTGGCTGGAAAATAACTAATCTGTATCACAACTTGTTTTCACCCAAATACTCCTATTCAAAATATCATCTATACTATATACTAGAGCATTTAAGCAAGCGGGTAAAGCATTTCAGCGGCTCCTTTCATATAAATATAATAACAGTTAACATAATTAATATTTAAACTATTTTCGCCCTCTGAGACTTTGAATAGTCTAGAAAATATCTCATTTAATAAGCACCTTGAAGAAGTATAATTGCTTTACTTGATAGTAAGTCAAGATGATGCCAGAGCAGACAGGCATCATTATGAATATTTCAGAAGTTAATCAACCTTAGGAACTCAGTGGCAGACATAGACAGGAGGCTCAGTGGTGGTAAAGCAAGACAACACAAGCCATGTGTACCACTTCAACATGGTGGATATTGATGATGTATGGTAAACAATACCTTGAAACCAATACCAGGATAACTCTAACAGGATGAGTAAAGCTCTTTCATTAGTTTGTTAACTTTCAATAGTAGAAAAAAAACACACAGAAAAAACCCATAAAAATGGCAGCATAACTCTTCGAAAAGTAAAGTAACTCATCCGCTGGTAAGATAACACTACCAATAACAAGGTAAATACCAATAGCTAAATAACTCTACGTATATATCTAAGTAACTCTTCTGATAGCAGGATGGTAGCCAAAAGTTAAGTAACTCTTTCAATAGCCAAGCAATTCTACAATAGTTAAGGATAAATTCTTCAAATAGCATAGTAACCAATAGCTAATGAACTCTTTAAATAGCAAGATAACTACATCTCGTGACGTAGGGAAAACTGACTAGACACATAAACTATATTGCTGGTACAACTCTGAAAAATAGTAAATGTTTAACATGGTGTATCAAATTGATCAAATAATTGTCCGATGAACTGATGAAAGTGGCAGTCGGCATCATGGTTCACAGCGGGTTCAGTAGTACCAGAAGGTGTTCTCTTCACTGCAGTGATAACACTGTTCTCATCACTGCAGTGACAATATCACTTTCCTCAGATTGAGAAATCTCAGTCTTTCACTGCTAAATATATAATAGATAGATATATCAATTTATACGGCAGATTAACACTACACTGGGCTAACTTTTCCATATTCTGAGTGTACATGTACATCATATCTCCCACAAAATCCCATCTGCCCCTTGAAATCACACTAGTAACAAATTTATCCAAAATCATCATAGCAAATTTGCAAATATTCAAATTGAGGGCGGCTACAATGACATTGCAGTCATTTATGAGGCAATAACTTTCACCTACGGCCAAACCGGGGTGTACAATTCCTTACCAGGACACCTCTCAACCAATCCTATTGCTAAAATTATCGCATATTTTGGATGATAGTGTGACCATGTCAGAAGCAACCAGTCTTTGAGAGCATTCAGTAAAGAGACCAGCCCTAGGAGTGGTCCTTGTAGGACGCCTAGCAGCAACACTCAAATCAGAGGTACCCGAAAACACATAACAGCAGAATAATTTACTACATGCCAGTAAGTAAACTTGAATACCAGTCATAAAGCTATTTCCCTGGGACCGAAAGCAATAAATATTATTTTGTAGGATGCAATATATTGTAATAATGCCATATGACCCTATTGATTATTTGTCATGTATATGGTATGAAAAAATTGAATTAAATATACTGTAATCTGGATATTGATCTGAATGCATAAAATAAATTGTTAATATAAGTAAATTGGTGAGATGAGATGCCAGAATTGCCTGGGTCTCGTTTCACGAAGCTCGCTTATCTACTACAAACCATAGTGCTCAGGCAGTGATCTCTTGTACATGGGGATTAGGTACTTATGAGAGCGCTATGGTCTCACAGTGGATAACAGAGCTTAGTGAAAAAATACCCTGGGCTCTCCTGTAGGAAATAGCATAACTCTATGGTATCCATAACTCCGACCTTCGCCATAGACTTACTATGGCTAGAATTAAGACTACGTTAGAGTTACGACATTTTATATAAGAGAGCCCATGTCACATGAATAGTTAATTCACCTTCATCACACATTATAGAGCTTCATTGGACTAGTTATCATAACCTCATAAAGTAATCACAAAGTAAGCATAAATTAATCATGAAGTAATTATCAAGTATGCCTAAAGTAATAGAAAATCATAGAATCATATAACAATAATAAACAAAATTAAAGTAATCATAAAGTAAATAAGTAATTCATATTTAGTAATCATTATTTAATCAAACATAATCATAAAGTCACCATGAAGTGATAATAAAAGCAATCTTGAAATAATTATGAAATGTCAACACCAGGGAACAGATATTTTCCTGGTCAATCAAGGAAAACATTTCAAATTTAAATCAATATAATAAATACAAGTGTTCAATTTATATGAAATTGGCATTTATTCTATGACATAGAAGAGATTCCATCCGAGTTCAACAATTTTTTTATCATCGTTGTGGCATCATGGCAGTATATCACAAATCAATCCCACACAGGATGTGTCTCAGTTTGTTAAAGGTATGGAGGCTGGCAGACATTGATCAAACCTTCTCTAGGTGTTTCCAGGTGACAGGGAAAGTTTGTCAGACTACTGTTATCTTTCACCATCTCTAGACTACTAACAGTACAGGCCTACCAATGAAAACTGACATTAGAATCATTTCTATGACTACACTCTACTAGTTATAGTGACTGAAAATGTAAAACCTGCATCATCCACCATAGTTCAGCTTCATAAAATATAGAAGCTGCAACATGTTCAATATGCTCAAATCAATGTTAAATAGAATATTGAACATAATATTTTGATATTTTACAACATATAGAAACAAATTGGAATGTGTGAGGTGTGTGCAGGTAGTCATTTTGCAACTTTTAAAACTTTTATTTTTAATTATTTTGATTTTTCAATTGTTGTGTGTGTGTGTGTGTGTGTGTGTGTGTGTGTGTGTGTGTGTGTGTGTGCAATCCAAGTTGAGCTTTTCTCCACCTGCCAACCCAGTCCACCTCAGCCCACCTGCACCCCACCCCACACTCCTGCCATAAATTCACTAGCAATATTGTCACAAACCTGATGACCTTCAACACTGAAATTTTTTAATGACATAAAACAATGGTAATTATCCAATTCTTACCGTGAACATTTAAAACAGGAAATGTGATAGACGTCACCCTTGACAGATACACGCTCGTCGGTCAACGGAAATCCGCATCCGTTGCACTTCTCGTTTCCGTGCCACATCCGCTGCACATTTTCCAGTTTCCGGCGTCGTATCGAACGCGGCGACAGCGTCTTTCGCAACAGCGATGGGGAGAAACTTTTCCTGGATTTCGGAGATGGAGGTGGCAAGCATGGCTCTGGGTTCTGATTGGGTGGCGGACCTGTTGTAGGGCGCCGCCGGGGCATGCTGGGAGAATCAAGATGGCGATCGTCATCTTTGAAGTGCACTTCTGTGAAGAATTTAGACAGGATAAATAATAATGTTATAGATTCAAGTATTCTTTAAATGGAATAGTGAGTTAGTGAATTATTGTTTTACGTCACAGTATCAATATTTCACCCATGCACAATGATTAATATTTAACTATACTATAAATAGTTTTAAATGAAAAGCTGCATGAAAAATGGAATAAATTATAGATTCTAAAAGTAGACCTTGTTATATAATAATGTCAATGGTTGTTTAGTTATTTAACCCTTTCCCTGCTAAGAGCAATAATGTTCTAAGAGTAACTGATTGTGAAAAATTCAAAATGGAATGGTTAACACAGTATTTTAATTATATAATAATAAGTAGATTTACATAGCGTAAGTTCTTCCATGCACCAGGACATGCTCGTAGCACTAATTGGTAAAGTATTATTCCTTGCTGAAAAATAATACTAAGAAATTTGTGGGTATGGTCAACATTATAGAGAATCTATGAAACATTAAATGGTATTTTACAGCTGCTTCTATCAATTACGTGAGTTTTATATCATAGTGACTATATACTTTTGGCATACAATATTTCATCTTTATGTCTTGTTGAATACCAGTTGCATTCAGGTCATACGGTCAACATGATGTCATTCTGTATTTACAATCTTCTATCCTTCTTCCTCCCTCTTACTCCCTCCCTCTTCCTCCCTCTCCCAGTAATTATAAAAGAAATTAAAAATCACAATACCCATGACGTATTCATCTATTTCACAACTATTCTGAACAACTTCTTTGCTCATAAAACAACAATTAATGTACCCAAAAACTTACTAATGTTTTAGGACATGATTTGAGCATTTTATCCTTTCAAATGTGCTACCTACAGTACAGCATGCAAAGGAACTCCTATTATAATTATAGCTAGGACGCATAATAAAATAATAAATATTTGCATAAATAAAATGGTTGGTATGGAGGAATGAAAGGTACCTGTTTATTAAATATTATAACATAATATCCTCATCGATACTATAAAACCATGATCTCATTTGGGATTCAAACTCCAAATAATAATTTCATAAAATATTCTCAGCAATGAATGTTATTTTGTTTGTTAAAATGTAGCATGTATGTAAAAAGAAAAATAATAATTAAAACAAATAAAGAACCAATCATCTTAAACTATGGTTTACAAAAATGAATCATGAGTAACTGTGAGTTCTTATTTGGATAATATTTAAAAAAAACCCAATCATTTTAGATAGGATAAGTCTTTGAAACTTACAACTGAAAATTTGCTTTTGGTATCGATAAATGAACCTACCTTCATTACGTGAAGTCATGTTCAGTGTATGTGAATCACGTGAAATTAAGAAAATGTGTGATAATCCCAATTATTACATGTTAATATCATCTACAGTTAATGGCTGATAGTCATGATAACAATGTAACGTGAATATTCCCCAAACTATGTGTAAACAAAAACTAGTCGTAAGAGTTCTCAAATTTATATTGTAGTCAAATAAGAATTCATACATATGATACAACTTCCTTTAATAAAGAGCTTGTTTTGCAATGAACATTTTATTAAATTTATTGGCAATGATGTGAACATTAAATCAATATATAATACAGGAAAACCTTAAATATATATTTACAAATATTTATTCCTGTAAATTTATCGACCCTAATTTGTAGACCTTTACTGTAATGTGAGCATCCTTCCTGGGGGGCCATCCCATAATAGTTAGGCTCATTAATAACTTTAATAATAATTTCTAAACAAGCCCTTGAAATGTATTACTACAGCATATATATCTTAAAATGTAATGTTTATGCACAAAGAAAAACATATTTGAGCAAATGTTTATGTTATTTGAAGAATGTTCCCAGATTGTAGGTTAAAACTCAATATTTTTAATTAAATATTTAAGGTTTTGAAAATTTGACAAATATTTACATGCATTGACTGTAGTGCGACAATCAATAAAAAGTGATTAAGTTAAAAAATAAAATAATTTTTTTTTTTTTTAAATATTGAAATAGATTGGTGTTAATATTGAACACATCCATTTCATGAAAACTTCTAAATGATGATACATTCCCTGCATTGCACATAACACATTAATTAACCCTATGACAGCCAGATGACACATGCAGTTTAGTTGTTACCCACATACACATCTGACATTTTCCAGAAAAGGGTTAATAACGTCATCCTTCCTGTTTCACTGGCTAGGATTTCCGTGCATTCAGTTGCAAATGTCTGATTCTACTATGAATTATTAGCTATGAGCAAATTTTACATCCAAGTATTAACCCTCTCCATGCTGGATTAGGCACAGTCACTGCTCTTTAGGGCATCTCCAGTTGCCTCCAGCAGGGAAAGGGTTAATAATATATGCCATTATATAATTATTATTATTACATTAATTATCTTTTATTAAATATAATTTATATTTGCATATAGAATTTTGATAACCAATATGGCTGCCATGAAAAGTGCATTTTCCTGGCTTGAAGGTTTGTGTATTGAGCATGTTTAGAGCAATGCTCTAAAGCACTCAGTTGTTCATGGGTAGGATGAAACGAAAAAAGAAAAAAAAGATTTTTTAAAATTTCATTTTTTTAATAAATATTGGTTGAGAATTAACAAACATCTCACCTTTTCTGTGACTGGACGGCGAATACTGCCGCTCTGGTATGTCGTAGTATCCGTCCTCCCAGATGAAAGTCCTCTGGTTGTAGTACTCGTAGTACCCCACACTGGGGAAGAACCGCATCTTGAGGGTCATGCGTTGCTGTGGCGACAGGTAAGGGCAGTAATCCAGATCAGGCACCATCCATGGCTCTTCGTAGGGAATCCCACAGCCAGAATTCTCATAAATCGGCACATTTTTATGTTCGTAAATGTTTTCGTTTTTGTTTCTGTATACCTTTCCAATTTGGTTTTCGTAAATGTTTCTGTTTTGATTTTCATAGATGTTTCCGTTTTCGTAAATATTTGCATTATGATTCTGTGCTATATATTCCATTCTTCCATTGCCTGAAAATATAAGAAGATTAGGCATTAAACAATTTTAAAATCTAGAAAATATTAATTTCAGTCTGAAAAAAAAAAAGTTAATCAGTTTTAAAATCTTGAATTTCAGTCCCTAAAGTTACTTCATGTGAGAAAAACATGTAGAGTAGAATGAACTATTCAGTTGCTACAATAAGAAATCTATTAGTCATCACTCTATTTACCTAATTGATATTTTCTCACATCGACACTTTCAAATCGTAGAGCTTGATTTTTCTATTGATTTTTCTGTAGACATATCTGAATTAACACTAATTGATTACATGGAAGTTTCTCTCCAAGTGCACAACGGAGAACATTAATAAATCCATTAAATAATCAATATTTCAAAACGTTTTAACCCTGGGGTTTTTTCTGCTTCAAAACACAAGCAAAACAAAACGTCAATGTACTCGCTCAACTGTCATGAAATCATTTGAAACACAATCAAACACAACAATATCTACTACCATACATAAATAGAAAATAATTAACAATCACAAAACAAACCAAAGCTGGCCGTCACTGCCAAGAATGCAGCCCAGTTTGTTTACAATTTTGCAAAAGCTAATCCGAGTTTTGCCTAGATTGTCATGATGCTGTGAGTTTATATCCCTCCAGTGTGGACTACAATCTCCATATTTAGATAATCTCTCACGGTGGCCTTACTTAGATAATCCCTAGCACAGCTTCCAAGTCAGTTGACGTTTGTGATGATTGGCAGTTACCTGTGTTTAGTCATGTGGAGAGCATCACAAGATGCGACCAGATCTATGTACACTGAGCATATGACATTTCGGGAATCAAGACAAAACCTGTCATCACGTACAATACAGTACTGTTATGAAAGTAGGATAAATTTGTGATTACATTATATCACATATCCTTAATGATGATTGATTATCGTCATAGTTTCCTCTCCACCTATTGTATATACATTCTATGTGTACCTCACATGCTGTAGTTAACAGCCTGAGTGAAATAAAGTTCTGTTCTGGAAACAGTGTTTAATTCAAGAATATTATTTCAATATTTCATTCCACTCCTGTGGCTCAGGGTATAACTCCATACATGGGATGCATAAAAACAAATAATATGTATTTACCCTTCATGATACTGTTACAACATAGCATTTCACATCAAATCGCATTGTGGGCTATGTATCTAGGATTAAATCTGTGTTGTAATAATCATAAAAGCCCTCCTTCCCTCCCTTCTTTCCATAACCATCACAACCACACAACCAGCAGCATCACAACCACCATCACTACATATCACAATCACCACCACAATCACCATACCACCACCACAATCACCACCAGCATCATCATACCACCACTACCACACCACAACCACCATCACCACATGATCACCACAATCACCACCACCAAAAAAACCCACACAACCACCATAACTACACCACAACCAGAATCACCACCATAGCCACAACTACCACCTCGATTATCCAAACAATTAGTACCCACTTAATACTGCTCTCAAAACATTGTAATCAGAAAAAACACTAGCCAATTAATACTGCCTATAAATAGCACAAATGTTTTTGAGACGAGCCCCAGCCACTGGTCAGAAACAGAAGCGTCTTCTGACAAATTCATTTATCGGAGAGGCCATAAACAAGATACAGACTTATCAATGATAATGTTGGCCTAGACTAACGATGCCACTAGAACTCTGACATCAAACGATGCATCTATTAAACAAGGCTATTTCAGATAGTCGCTAATTGAGGGATTAGCTCAAACTAACAAAACTTCTATTTGTGTTCAATGTTATGTCAACAGATAAACATTGCAGACATGACCATGGCCGTAGTCTTCATACTTATCACCATCACTGGCAAGGCCGACAATCTAAAGTGGTACTAATTGTCAGTTTCGTCAAGAAATATTCCACGTTTCCATCGAACAGATGGAAAGCAATTAATTGTAATGTCTCTGCATTATATCTAAATACTACCCAGATAAAAGCACAAGATGGCTTTTAGACAGTATTAAATTTTTCTCAAATCATTTTAACATCTCTACAATAAAATAATCGGGCCTACTGAAAAAAAATTACATCATGTGACATAAAACAATACCAAGAATATTTAGAATTCTACATAAATAAAAATTGAAATTGCAAGTTTTGCATGATTTAACAAAGATCTAGCTTTAAAAAAACCCATAGAATTTTCAACATAATGAATAATAATAATAATAATAATAATAATAATAATAAGACTTCTTGTAATGAGCTGGACTCCACACCGGTGGTATGCTCAATGTGCAGACATAAACAAATAGGTTCTTTAAATGGCGTTCAAAAGTGATAATATACGATACTGCAGGTCTTAATTCTAGAGGAAGAGAGTTTGATATTATCATACAAACTTCCAAAAGGACAAATACTAAAATACTCAGACAGATACATTCTACTTTGATTTAATTATTTTTATACATATATTTTTTTATTAATTCCATTACAGGAGAGTGATCTAGGGGCAGTAATGCTAACTGTGTGCTGTTACAGGTGCCTGGCATTGACATGTATAATTACAGCCCCAGTCAGTAGCAGACACCACTGTCAACAACATATCTGTCCAACCGCTCTTGGAACCACCGAGCAATCGCAGGATAATTGGGTCCATTAGCACTAGTCTGGGGCACTCGCAACACAAGTGCATCCACATAACCTTGTCACACAGGATTTGAAATGGTGCAGTGGATGAAGTGTCGGAATACAAAATTGAGTCTTGAGTTTGAATTCCAATCTATATAAGGAAGATTAAGCTGTAACATCAATATCAATATCAAAATCAAAAACTAAACCTACCGAGTAATAATACCATCAAGACTAAATGGGGAATATAGCTCTGAAATGTGTACTTTGTGTAGAGTAGTTACCCTTGGTTTGTCAGCACCTTAGGTTTGATGCATTTTTTTTTCTTTTTCTGAATTGGGGTTTAGAGCCGCTTTCAAGATTATTTCACTTATATCACGACTTGTCAGTTTAGGGCATGAAGAAACGCGCAACATCTGTAGCGGTGAATGTTGCAGTAAACCTGCGAGCACCGGCTGGTACTGACAAGACCAAGGATGATAACTGCAGTGCCACTCTACAAACATCGCATCCTATCAATATCACGTCAGAAAGGTAACTTTCGCGAACATTGATGCCAGGGGGGGTACACATCTGGGTGTCATAACAGAAGGAATTCCATTGAAAGGAATGTGACCACATGAAAGAAATCGTGACTGCTTGTCAACGACAAAAACTTAGTTTGACCCAGTTTCCTGTCGCATAGTCAGTCATACATCCTTCCACCATGTGAAATGGCCTGGGACTCTTTGAACAGATGGTATGTCCGCACCCACAAGGGGTAAATCACAGAACCATAGAACTGAGATCTTGTTGAGCAAATGGTGTCTATATCCACACAAGTGAATCACAGAACTATGGAACTGAGATTTTATTGAGCAAATAGTGTGTCCAGAATTCAGGATTCAACCACATATCTGAGATTTCATAGAAGTTCACCCCCAAAATATTATATCAATAACAGGAACTGTAATACAGACAAAATAATAAGAAGAAAATAAAGTTTGGAATGAATTGGAATGTATTTCTAAAATAAATTTTCTGGAAATTGAAATTAGTTGGGTTTCATTGAATAACAACCACATTGCTTTTTACCAAAGAAACCCACACCAATATGATATCAGTTTTGTATATGCTTGTTGGTTTTTTTTGGTGATATTGTGACATAGCATCCACACCATCGTCACCCCTAGGGAAGTGAAGAAATCCGAGCTATGTTACTGTATTTTGCTGAATAGCATACATTTATCCAAGTGTGAGTGGTCTTCCCCTGTATCTACCACAAGCTACATGGCGACATTCTAGAAGTCATAATGGCAATGCGAAGTAGGTAGAGCTATACATTTTAGGATGAATCTGATTCCACTATGAATGCCTGACAAAGCTTTTTTCTCACTTTGTCACAAAAATCAGGGCAAGTGAGATCACATGATCTAGGTAAAATGCTACACCAAAAGATATATTTCTGCTCTGGCTCTGATTCTTTTGAAAATTGAAAATTGCTGCGTTTTCTCAAAGTTTTACCGACTTATGTTTGTTTTGAGAAATAAGGTATTCACCAACACTGGATGAGGCATTTGTTCAGATCATAGTCCAGTTTCACAGCATAATTATAGTGCTACGAAAGTTGCAACTCATGTACACGTTCAGGGAGAGACAACTCTCAGTGCTACGATTGTTCTGTGACCAATTCCAATGCAACAATCCCATAAATGATTAGAACCAAACTCCAAGCTTTGTTTTCAAACAAATATTTCAGGGAATATTTCTGGTATTGACTATTGCAAGAATTGACAAATCCATTAAATTATTACAATATTTAGCATTATGTATCTATGTAAACAACGAATGGTGATCTTGGCTATAATGGAAACATGTGCCAATGTCTTGTGCAGACATTCAATAAAAGGCCACCATCTTGGAACAGCATTTGAGATAAGTGATTGAGAACACATAATGTTGTAGCATGAAGAAAATGTCACTAGGTCAGTGAGTACTTTCTGATCACGAGTCCTGCTGGGAAAAACATAATACAATAAAATAAATAAATTAGGAGATAAGTAAGTGAGTAAATAAAAATAATTAATGAATGTTTGAATATATTTTTTTGTTTGTTTAATTATTCTATTTATTAATTAAACATAATATTTCACTTTTCTTTCATTCATTCATTCATTTTTTTCTTCTAGTGTATTATTATTTTTCTGTCTCCTTGATGTTTAACCCTCTTCATGCTGGATTAGACACAAACACTGCTCTTTAGGGTATCTCCAGTTGCCTCCGGCATGGTTAATTAATGAATACAACAATTAAAAAAAAAATTAAAAAATATAATATATATATATATAATTTTTAAAATTATACAAAACCAAAACCAAAACCAAAACCAACCAAACCAAACCAAACCAAACCAAAACAAAACAAAACAAAAAAAAAATATATATATATATATATATATATATATATATGAGGAAATCCATGTAAGACTATAAATGTTATAAGAACAGAAAAGGTTGAACTGGAAAGGTCGAAATATGCAATACTACTGCACTATGAATGTGTCCACGCCAAATTATTAAAAAACAGTGACATCATTCCATTTCGATAAATGTCTAGCTTTTAAGTCAATCATACCTTAACCAACATAACACCTAGAACCTTGAATACAGATGATATTAATATAAACCTCCTGAATTTACTGTATGTAATAAAGTATCTGTTTTGATGATTTTTATACATTTTTATATCCAAATTGATTCATATCGATAACCTCAGTGACAGCATTGTAACGGCTGAATTTGTTTATGTATGTTGCGCATCATTAAACACCGAACCATTAACCGGCAGCACTTGACAAATGAAATAGCACAGATCAATTTGCAGTATATTTTAAAGTACGCTATTGACAGTACGTACCTCTTTTAGATTTCGATATGATTTCCTTTTTTTTCTTGCAACACGCTCGTTCATACATGATAAAACGCATCTGAAAACACACAAGTAAAATCCATCCATAGGATGCACCACAATCTTGATGTGAACCTCTGGAAACTTCACGCAGAGTCACTGACTGAGCAATGCTGTGAGAATTCAAGGCAGACTTGCGTCCTCCGATTGGCCAGTATTGATTTTGTCATGCAGCAACTACCTGCATAGTGGGAACATCATTTGTCTGGACAAAGAGTAACACCATTCTATGGGGACTGTTAAAAAATTCAATGGTTGCAATGAATTAAAGAGTCATGGCATGTGATTACATTGAGTTTTACTCAGTTAAATGTTTTTGTACTTCTGCAGGGGAGGACATTACATGTTGGTGTTTATTGAAGCATCAGATTGTCAACACAACTCATTCTGTCTCCCCTGATGCTATGAATGTCAATGTGCACAATTAACTGTTAAGCCTGTTAACACATATTTTGTTTTAATTATATGCTTGAAGAACCAAAGTGCCTTATGTAATGTCACCAACTGTTCCTGAGTGCTTAGAATAAAGTAAGTAGGCAGAATATACTCCTCATGGTGTTGAGAAGGAAAGTGGAGGCACATTGATCAATGTAACATTCATAATGAGCATGAGAGAGAGAGAGAGAGAGAGAGAGAGAGAAGCAAGTGATAATATATATTCAGTAATATATTCTTATACTGTACCAGTTCACCTCTTTAAAGCAAACAGCAGTTTCATTTTCAACTCCCTGGGGATAGTGTGATGGTGAATGGAACTGGGAGGCAGCAGTTATAACGAGGGAGACACTTCTTTCTTTTCTTTTGGTTGTTGTTTGTTCTTGTTTTATTTAATTTTAGATTTTATTATTATTAAATTTGGGGAAGTTGATTACCTAGGATGAAGTAGTGTAATGCATAGATTAAGGTAGCAAAATGTTTTGGAGTTCTGATTGTCATTTAAATAAAGATAAAACTTTAATAAAATGGGACATATGCTATTATTGTTCATCAACTGTTAAACCTTGACCAAAGCAATGCACACGCCTTGTGTAATTTAATTTCTATTGCAGTTATTTATTCATGCTAATGTGTTTGATGTGATATTGAGCTTGAATTGATATAATCACAAAGAGATATTGATTAGATATACCTAGTATTTGTTCTCTAAATTACCTAAATATTCAATCATGGACACAATAAAAATCCCCTATTTATTAGGTGAACAATTATTAGACTGCCGACCAATATGTGAAATCTGTGTGGATTATTATCTGTCAGTAGCCCTTCCCGAAGGAAACCAATACAAATTTACTGCATAAAAATATCATTTCCAATAGAAATATTATTAAAATTAATTATTAATAAGATAAAAAGATTAACATCGATAAAGATTACTTCAAACAATGGCATTTTCGTCTGGCCACCAGACTGAACAATACATCTCTAAGACTGAACAATACATCTCAGCACAATAGGGTCATCATCATGTTCTTTGTTCTCTGCAAACAATACATGCTAATATTACTGCTTCTTTGTAATTCTTGAAAGTGGTTATTTTCTCGATTCTTCATCGTGAACTTGATCTCGTTAACTATCCCATGCGTCAGTTTTCTCAAGTTGGATAGGGAGCCAATTGAAAAGTGGGACTGACTCACGGACTGCTAATGAATGAACAACTGTCCCTCAGTTTACAGGTGAGCTGTCCGATAGTAATCTGGATCAAATGGATATCTATCTGTGAAATCAATTATACCTTGAACAACACAATACCCAGAACAACACAACAACACCCAGAATAGCACAACACCCAGACCACCACAACAACACCCAGAACAACACAACAAAACCCAAAACAACACGACAATGCCACACACCACAACAATCAGAACAACATAAGAGCTCAATCCATTTTAATTTCCCCGAGCAAGAGTAAGAATCGAGTTATTGGACAATGTTCCCCTTCACAGAGTTCATTATTTGCTGATGTGATATCAAGTGCATATTCAATGCACTACCCAACGTGATTGAGATCACAGCAACATTTTTTAAATGGGGTCGACATGCTGCAAATTTCCTTCACAAGAGAAGTCAATTGATTGCAAGTCGGAAGGACAAACCAGAGGAGAAACCACAGCCCTGACAATACAAGCCACAACCATGACAAGACAAGCCATAACCATGACAAGACATGCCAATGAATGGCTTTGCTTTTCAAGACAACCAGATTTAAAAAGTCAATTACAAATCAAGAAAAAAATGTTTTACAAAATCAAATGATTTTGTGTGGGGAAAGGGTGAATGAAAGTAGTTGGTGGATGCATTTAACATGTTCCATCAATTTAACAATTTGGCATGGTACAAGTCAATACCTCATTCAGAACACTCTAGGCAGAAACTCAAATGAAATTTGCATTCAACATTATTTTAAAACGTTTTTTTATTAAGGGAACAAATTTCAGCTTGGGAAAACCTAAAATTAGTTTATACGAGTTACTAGTAATCAAAACTGCAATGATTTTGGACTACCGTATGTAGATTATGGTTGGAATGGAACCTGCAACAACATTGATACTATTAACTGATCAATTTATTGCTTTACTTCGCTGAAGAAACATTTCACCGATGTGCGACAAATCCACTTAAATTAAATCAATGGAGATCACTGTAAACTTTGTTTAGACATTGCATAACTATATTCTCTGTATATAAATTGTCTTGAAGCAGGATTCAAACTGGAATTTTCAGGATATTGTTCCGACACATACCATTGCACCATCACATTTTAGACACAGAGACGCCGAGATTATGTTGATAACCATGATGACAATAACAATGATGACAATGATAATTATGATGACAATGAAAACAATGATGGCAATGATAACAATGACAATGACGATGACAATGATGGCAATGATAACAATAATGAGATTGACAATGATAACAATGACAATGCTAACAATGGCAATGACAACAATGATAATGAGATTGACAATGATAACAAGGATGACTATGAGAACAATAATGAGATTGACAATGATAACAATGATGATGCTAACAATGGCAATGACAACAATGATAACAATGATAACAATAATGGCAATGACAATGGTGCCAGATGACAATCCCTGCTATCATATAACCTCAGCCCAGTCCACAAGTGCCCAAGCCAATAATTACGACATTATTCATATTCATGTCCGGTGCAGCGTTGCAGTCTGTATTACTAGGATTTCCTTCCTAGGCCACAAAACATAACATTGCCATTAGACACCGTAAGCTGATATGCCAAGAGCCTGTTCATGATAACTCGCATTATTCCTTATATCCTGCAATGTCCTGTTATCTTTAACATGGTCTGCACATAATTGATTACACAGGAAATTTGGTTTTAAGAGGGTGGATCACTGGCAATTGGTTGATAAATGAATGAGAATCCATGTTACAGATAGTGCCTAGTGACAGATGATAGTGCCTAGCGACAGCCAATAGTGCCATAGAGACAGACACCTTGAATTCATGGATGATTGACTTGAAAGGATGGCTGATGTAGACGTGATCCCTACTGGGCCCTCACAGAAATCCCTCGAACATGCGTGGTCCTTAAGGTCCTATCATATCAACAGATAATGGACCTGGATGTCATAAATCTAACATATATACATCCTAAAACTATCAGTTGTCACACGCGAATACAAGAAGTCGTGATGACCTCGCAGATATAGCAATCAATACTAAAACAAGATCTGTCTGGGGGAAAAAATGATCTATTAATAGATCTATCATGCCAATGTTTGGAGAGTGCAATCATCTCAAGGAATAATTGGAATTTATGACAAAATATCCAATTCTGCAAATATTGGTATAATATGATAACATTACTGTCATCAATTAATAACATAATGGAGGATTACTAAGCCAATTTGTATAAAACTCTCAAAACAGAAGCAAGCGAGCTTCAGTTATTAACAATTCTCATTTCATTGCTTTATGAAGAATAAATTCATTTACATCTGTGTCTATTTGGAAAATAAGTTCATGTTTAACATTCTTGTCTGTATTCTAAGTATACCTTTCCTGATAGTTGTTTGATTGAATTGGGGTTTAGTGCTGCTTTCAATATTCATAGTTTATTCATATCACGGTTTGTATGTTTTGTGCATAAATGCCCAGCCAGTACTATACTGGAGGTACACTGGCTGGTGGTGCTAGCTCATGAAACATCCTGCTGCAGTTAGAATATGGAGACACCTCTTAGACACTCTGAGCCAACCAGTCCTTGCTTTGGCCCTTTATTCTGAGCACCAAGCAGGGGAACGACAAGTACCATCTCCTAACATCTTTTGGTTTGATGTAGCTGGGGATCAAACCACCTACTTATCTCTCTCTAGACTGATGATCTAACCACTAAGCCACAGAGATCTCTTCCTCGTGGCATTGACGTATAATGAGTGAGAGTGAGTGAGTGAGTGCTCAACTGTACCGTGTACATACAAACATTGCATTCTAATCTACCTGCACTGAAAACAGTTCTCTACAGAGCTGGAGATAAAGTGGAGATAACGTGGAAGTGAAAACACGGAGGAGATAACTTCGAAGAGATAACATGCCTCTTGACAGCCATTAACTGTTTTATCACAAACACAGTGCAGAATACCAATTCCATTCTATGGCCATACTTTCTAACAATATTCCATTTAATTATTAATGGAGTGTTTGTTTACAATTGT
The DNA here is from genome assembly GCA_032361225.1 of Lepetodrilus schrolli. Lineage (NCBI taxonomy): Eukaryota > Metazoa > Mollusca > Gastropoda > Lepetellida > Lepetodrilidae > Lepetodrilus > Lepetodrilus schrolli. The sequence continues at coordinate 24,427 of JAUTBT010001989.1, forward strand.
ATTGAGATCATTCGAGCAATGAAGTTGTGTCCTCGTGTGGAGGGAGAAGATATGAACAAGGTTCAAACAACAGGAATTACTCCAAAGACATCATGAGCAATGTTTCAGATTTGTTTGCTCATTGTGCAAACAGACATTCTCAACACCTTGAAAACCATACCTTGACCTAGCTGCTGTGGAAACAATATTGAAGAAAGATTACATTATCGTAAATATATATATGCCTACCTTTTCTATAGTAATAATCCATGACACCAAACATGCTCAACTCCATCAGAAGTATCCAGGATGTGTATCGATTCAAATAGTGCACGCAAACATTACATAATGTTTCTGATGTCGCTAGGCAACCTTCTAGTATTTCGAGTTGTAACTAAACCTTGGAGTGTCTTGTTATTGAAATGGCAGCTCTGAATATGTTTCCAACCAGCAAGGAGAACATCGACGACTGCTGACAACCGACAACACTGACGTCTTGACGTCGCTCCCCCTGCCAGTGTGTTAATCAACGCAAGGCTAACCGTGGCATTCCGCGAGTTAAGCAGCTAAATTGGTTGGTACAACGTTTGAACAGCCTATTTATACACACCTCCATTATTATAAAGGTGATGTTTGTGGTGGACGGCTTTCTGAGCGATGTTCCAAAGGCGAATATGCCTTGATGGTCCGAGTTGTATGTTGACAGGATAAAGAAAGACGACAAACAATTACACGCTTTTTGTTTGACATGAGCAGTATCCACATTTCTGGTGGTCAGTATGTAGCATGTCTTCTCTGAGAATGTCCAAAAGAATGGAGTTATGCTAAAGTACATTTCAACCTCATTATAATGTGATAAATAGGAATTCTACACATTATTGTCCTAATAATGAAATTAATTTGAAAATTATATTTCAAATGTTTTAAAATTAAATGAAGAATATTGTATTTGTCTCTGCTTTCAGGGGTGTAACGACTATGTCCTTAATTGGCAGACATCAGCTGAATTTGTTAAAGCTTTTCGTAGTTGACTTGTCACATACACGTCAACACAACAACATTGATGTAACAGCTACAACAGCTGTGGGTTTTTCTTCCCTTCAAATTCCAGTAAAACTATTGGAAGGGAAGTTACATGAGAATTTGTCATGCTATGATAATCCCATGGAGATTATCTGTGTTGGAAGATTAGCAGATGTTCAGGATGTTGTAAGGAATATAGAACGACACAAGAGCAAGTTATTCAAATTAAATCTTTTAAAATTAGTAGTTTGGACACAAAATGTTGCACCTCTGTCACATTTACTGTACCTGTACCAAATGTTCAGAATGAAGAGAAAGTTACATGGCTTTGTTAAAGGCCCACTCACTAACAATTAGTTTGAGCTTTTTGATGTCAATACTTTACTGCAAACTTGCAATAATAATTTTTTTTACTAGAATAATTTATAGATAATTGTTTAGATAAATTCAACCAAGCTTCTATAATGAATTTGTAATTTGTAAACTAATTTAATAGTTTAAATTAAAGATGATTTCACCAAATGTTGCCAAATTATTACTGCAAGTAGCATTAAACAATAATTCAAATTCAAAACTTTCTCAACAAACATGTCCTCAAGGTTACCGAAATGTTGATGTAGACTTTGTGTTAAACCTATAAATCACTCACTTACTTGTACGAAACAAACTCATCTGTTGCCAAAATCAGAGCTGAAGTACATGTATATGTTCTGTGCCAAAATACATAAAACTACTCGAAAGAATTAGGTGTACTTTTTTTTTATCTACCTAGCATCTAGTCAGGTTTTATTCCAGATCTGTCTTTGACTTTGTATATATCCTAGGTATGCATTGGATATATTTACCAGGCATGCACTATATCCGATGCATCACAGGGGATTCCCCTACTAGTTCTGAGACTACAGACATATTGTATATCCTTGCACCTGCTAGGAAACACAATAGACCCAATGTCAGAGGTCATAGGTCAGAGGTTACACAAATATTGCAGATAACTGTAAATGGACTTAAATGTAAACAACACTCATCATACTGGGAGGTAAATAGCATACACAATGCTGTACTTGAAATCAGCAGTGAGGACAACCGTGCAATATTGAGTGAAAAAATGATAATAATAATGTACACATTGTCCTCAAAACCTTGCTCAAGAGTGCTACAAAATGTCCCAACAAAAAGTAAAAAAGGTTTTATGTGGACTTTGAATGATGTACATGATGGTCTATTAATCTGTCATTTTAGAAGCAATTTGTTTTAATTTATTTTATGGGTTCTTTTTCTTTCATATTTTGTAGAAATTTGCCTCTACAAATTGTTATATATGACCAAAACATTATCAGATGATTGTTTCAATTCTCTCACTGTCAGATTAAAACACATTAACCCTCTCCATGCTGGAGGCAACCGGAGATGCCCCAAAGAGCAGTGTCTGTGCCTAATCCAGCAGGGAGAGGGTTAATAATGACAATGTACGAGATTTAATGTATTGAGAGTCAGTGTAAATGTAATGTCTTCATCAGAACTATCATATTACTCAATGTTTTGTCTGACCCCCCACCCCCCCCCCCTTTCACACTGACATCCTAAATTTAGGAGCTCCTTACTTTAGGACCCAGTTTATCACCTCCTAAGTTAGATGCCGATTTAAGACGTCTTTGTGAAACACTTGTTATGAGGTGATTACTCTTAGGACTGGTTTATAGTTAGGACACCGTTGTGAAATGGGGGCCAGGAGTATATATGTAAATGTGAGGACGTACTTATTTAATGTATTGGATATCAACAGGGTGTGAAATGATGAAGCCCAAGCCATGACATAAATACATACACAAATATACTTAATGGAATGGATCCAGAATTGGATTATGTTCAACTGGATTTAGCTAAAAGAGCGGCTTCTGTATAAGTGTGGACAAGACGGTCTGGGCAAGTCGTCACTACATAGAATGGTCAGACTGGAACTAATAGCATCCAGCCACTACTACACAGCCAGTCAGCGGAGTCTGCCTGGAAGATGACTGGTCAGTCTGGAATAGCCAGTGGTCAAATGAAAACAGCAGTCATTATGAAACACCAAATACAGTACTCCAATCAAATAAGACTATTTATGTGAACATTTCGTAGACTACGATACATTGGTCAAGTTGGGTAAGGTACTTAACCCTGCTTTCCCCACAATGATCTGATGGTAACAATGGTGAAGAAGACCTGTGTTTGTTTGTCATATTATTCACCATTATTACCATCATATCATTGTGGGGAAAGGTAGGTTAAGTACCTTATTCAAGAACACAGCAAAGGATGATGTCCTTCCCATCTTACTTGACACTAGTACTACTGGCTTTAGTGAGAATGTATGTAAAACTCCAGATGAAAACCTGGCAGTACAACTTTGCAATAATTTGTTTATTTCATTACAAAATAACATTTGACAGAAAAATTTAATTTAAAAAGATTTTCTTTAAAATAATCATGGTAATATTTATCTGAAAATCAAAACCTATACCACAAAGAAATGATAACCTTTGGTAATAATATCACAAGAATTAGTTTGTTGCTATGAAAGTTTTTTGGATAACTTAATACCAGATAAAAATCACAAATAAAGAGAATACGGTACTTACAAAGTCTGATGATACCGGTATAATTACTAATTACTAGTATGATTTCCTGGGTGTACGGATTTTTACAAGCAGAAATTTCTCATGTACCCCGAGACCTTGTACGAGAAATTTTGGCTTGTAAAAAACCTGTATGCCATGGAATTCATGCTGGTAACAAATTTATCCAAAATTGTAATAGATCCACATGTACTTTTAAGAAAGCCAACTTGCAAAAATTCATGTAAAACGTCTTTCTAACGTAGGAGTTGAGGGCTGCTGCGATGACGTCACAGTGATCATGAAGTCACAACTTATAACTACGGCCAAACTGGGGTGTATCACTTTTTCCAAGACACCTATCAGCCAATCAAATTGCTAAAATCGTCGCATATTTTGTATAACTACCACTAAAAGAAGAATAAATGTAATAATAAATGTAATTATTATTATTATTTTGTTTTTAAATTGGGGTTTAGAGTCGCTTTCAAGATTCTTTCACTTATATCACGACTTGTCAGTTTAGGGCAGG
>JAUTBT010001990.1:0-10347 GCA_032361225.1 Lepetodrilus schrolli
AATTAAATGCGGCCATACGCCAATCGCATTTTTCGCATTAATATCCTGCTCGCATTAATTTCCTGATTTACAGTAAGAACAAAAAATAGCAGCAAATTACAATCGATCAATATGAGCATGTCTTCATAAACATGATGAAAAATATATTAATTTTGGCAATTAAACTGTTCAAATTATTAGATGGTTCAAAATAATAGGAGAATTATAGTAATGAATAATTTGAGGGTTTGAAATAACAGGAGTATTACAGTATTAGCCAGTGACAGGCGTAGTGCTATCACCTATATCTAAAAGGCATTTCTACACTAGAATACTGTCTTACCCAGATGGCCCCGCTCCAGGAGGGCTAAAGGGGTCGAATCTGGCACCAGGTGGCACCGCACCACTAGAAAAACAACACAAGAGTTCAACAACCAAAAAAACTCTGGTTCAAGAGATACATTTTTTTGGCTCAATATTTCAACAATCATTTTTGATATCATTATCAGTGTGTAGTAACTAGAACTTTTCAAAGTTATTTAGTTCAGATGCAGCTAGCAGATATTATTATCAGTATGTAATCAAAAACATTTTAAAAATATTTAATGGGCTGGTACCTTTCAAATTTATTTCACTCAAATGTGGCTATTAGAACTTAGTGTTGCAGTAAACCTGCAAGCACTGGCTGGTACTTATGAACCAAGAATGCTAATTGCAACATGATCGTGAATGCATTTGGAAGGTAGCATGTGAATGAAATCTGGACTTTTGGCTCTGAAATTTGACGATCTACCACCGATACTGCTACTACATTCCATGTCATTAATATTTCACTACTTATGGAGGCAACCTTCTAGGCTGGCCCGCATACGAAAATTGGTAACTTAACATTGTTGTATTTTTCTAAAATGAATGAATTAATGAGCGCATTACGTCGCAGCGGGAATATTTCACCCATACAAGACAACAAAATTTTCCCTAAAAATTCAAACATATAAAAATTTGATTGTTTTTTTACCTGTTGGAATTACTAAACAATGACGGTACTTACCGAGGCAACCTTCCAGGTAGGCCAGCATCGGGTCCGAACCCAGGAGCCCCGGATCTGCGCGGATCCATTAACATTCCACCCATACCACCACCCAAAGGGTCCAAGTCACCACGACCTACACCAAATGGATCTCGTGATGGCATCCTGTGGAAAGACAAAATAGTAGGACTATCCCTTGACTGAGAATATATTGTTAATGATGGCGTAGTGAAAGAAAACCATTCAGTTGTTATTAGTACTTTGTGATAAATAGACGCATTAAAAAGGTTACAACCAATGAACAATGAACAATCCAGCAATTTCAGGTTCGAATCCTAGAATTGGCACAGTCCTCTGTTACATCTTGGATTTGTTTTATAAACACAAAATTATCTGCCTTTTAGTAGCCGAATAATAGCTAGCCCCTGCATGTGGTTGAACTAAAACAATAGTTTCCTGACCATTCTGGGTGTGATTGCTGTCTGTGACACGGAACTCTCAAGGGGTCATCATCGTCGGACCGTGGACGACTCTGTTGTGTTTGTGTCTGTGAACTAGAAGGAGTGTCTTGCTTTGACTGTCTCTGGAAATCTTTCAGAACGTCAGACGTGATACGTTTTTCTAGCTCTTCAAGATTCTTGAACATTCTGAAACATGTAATTTGTTGACATGCATATACAAGTAATTGACACTTATAATTAGATAGTTAAAATGCTCAGAAAATGTGATGTTTAATTCAATGGGAATATCATAAATATTTGGAAAGAATCTTGAAAGGTAATTTCGAACATTGTATTACATACTATGAACATGCGATAATGTCTAGTTGAATAATCATGAAAATGTGCAAGTATACTTTTTAATTTGGGACATAGTTTAATTGTAAAAATAAAATAACAAAATATGCACCGATCAAATTCTTTCAATTCTCCCGTAGTGTAGTTTGCAACCCGAATGTTTATGCTGGTTACCTTTTCATCTTTGGACCTCTGAAATAAGAAAGCATTGGCAATACATTTTATCAGAGCAGAAAACCAGAAGCTCAGTGAATTTATGACTGATATATCTGAAATCAGATATGAAGTCATTGTAAATTATTGGTGACACTATTATTCTTCCTCAATTCCTGGAAATGAGTAGCATACATAATCATTTGGAGTTAAATAGAAAGCAAATCTATGTTGTATTGTATATCAATTTTCCTCACAGAGGAGTCAAAGTGCCATTGAATTCCCCCTACAGCAGAGCAGTGACAAGTTTATAGAGGTAAAAATGTGATGATATGTATTCCAAGAGAATGCTTAGAGAAATTCAGTTCAAAGTGATCATCGATATACATAATTGCATGTGTGTAAGTCCAGCAGTATTACACTATCAATGACAATCAACCATTATGTTCTTAGGCCATAGTTATTTGATTTACTGATTTTTCTGTGATCACGATAGATCGGGCGAAAAATAAATATAATTTGCTATTTTGGCCAGTTGATCGGGTCCAATATAAAAATAATAAAATAACTGGAGATTATGAATTGTCGGCTGACAGAAAATAAATATAATTGATCAATATACATAATTGTTATAAACACCATTACACATCAAACTGTTCAGATTTGAATGCACAATTACTGTTTGACCATAGCAGTAATTGTTATAAATTAGACTTTTTACTAGTAACCAATCAAATTGGCTTTGAACTTGTGTTAACCAGTCTTTGTTCGAGTTCAATGACTTGTAAATTCCTTCATCACTTATTATGATTTTCGGCGGAAATCTTTTTTTTTCAAAAGTGGAATAAATCGGGTTGGTGGATCCGAAAACCATGCCACCATTCCACAGATTGCATATAGTGCTACAAGGCCAAAATAAAATATAGGTGTGTTTCCTGTAACATTGATTTTTAAAATAGGGTAGGTAGGTAGGGGAAACATTTTATTTAATGAAAACATTTAATTGCCAAAAACATAGGTTAGCCAATTTATTGTAACATATTATTTTTCAATAAACATTTATAAATGATAAAATTCTATTTTCAAGATATTAACATATTATTTTTCAATAAACAAAATGATAAATATTCAAGATATACATTGGTTACAACATGTCCATCTTCGAAAAATATTTTCTCACAAACTATAAGAATGGTTTGTTTTTATTTATGTATACCATGATAGACTGGGAGCTATACTATTAAAAACAAAAACTAAATTAAATTTTCAAACAAATTCTAATGGTAATATACACCAGTAGACCTTATTTCATAGGGCATAAATCCTATTGACACAAAATAGTGATGATCTGCGATTATAATGGCAGCAACTGCCACTATCAAATATCATTTCCCAGAGATATTTCACTGTTTATTCTTGGTGCTTTGAAGGTACATGTATCCAAACACCTATATTAAAAATAAAAGTTGAGCCAGCTAAAGACTAGGATCAAGGGTAGTTGCATAATATTTTTACTTTTTTTTTCATTCTTGGAAAAATGTCTATGGTCACACGCTTTTATTTGGGATGCGTAATCGGAAACACAGGTATTATACAAATGTGCCTAAGAGTCGTAACTCCTATATGTTTATATGACGTTACGACACTCGTAGCACTACGATTGTTCTGTGGAACGGGGGCCAGAGAATCAAGTAACTATGGCATTACCAGGGTACGATTTTGTATTATTTTTGTACCTGCATGAAGTGCAGCAACCTATGTGAAGGATTCAAATGGCTGCTGCAACGGTATTGGCTATGCTACACAAACTTGCATAATCACTTTATTATTAAACCAACTTGTAATGCAAACCCAACATTGAGCACAGACACACACCATGAAGTGAACCAATAAGCAGTCATCAACTCGGACAACTTTGAGAACAAAGTCTTCATTGGACTGTGTGTGGTGATATCTCAAGACATACAGGTCTTTGGACTTGTTCCATCCCTCAGGCAGAAGCTCGCTTTTCTTTGGAGAACCATCTCTGCTCTGAAACACAATGACGCCACTGATGAAGATTAGTAAATATAACCAGTCTACTGTTCCAGGTTCAATTTATTGTAATTACAACTAATCTCGTTGGTTTTTGGAAAGGTATCTACGTGTATCTACGCGTATCTACGCGTATCTACGTGTAATTGGAAAAGGTGGAGATCACGGCTCCCCTTTTATTCATAAATTTGGTCAAATATTGGTTGCACGATTCCACAGACATCTAGGATTCAATTTAGCAACCAATTAAATCAATTTTAATTAATTTAGGTGTATGAAAAGCATTAACAGGTGTTAGCAGCTGATAACCATAACAGCTTTTAAAATAATAATGTTATAATTTTATTTTAAGTAACCTCTTCAATTCCCGTGCATTTGAACCCTTTCGAAACGACATTCCAGTGCAAAACACACATGACAGTGTCTTCTCTACATTTGATCTGCTGTGAAACGGTTTCCAACAGAATTTCCAACCCAGGTTGTGACATGATTCTGATTATTGTTTAGATTCTACTGTAGAACCGAAAGCAGGCACACATGAATGTACAGAATATAAACATCCGGAATGGAATAATGTAAAATGTTAACTGAAGATGGAAAAGTTAACTTACAGTATTTCATAATTTGGATAATTTAATTTGTATACTTAATATGTATAAATATATATGATATAAACACACATATTGCCATGTTGTTTCATTGAGATATGCCAATATGTTAGTATTTAAAGTGCACGGAAGAAATCATAGTTCGTTTTATATTCCCGTAACTATCATTTGGGACGTTTTGTGGTTTCATGTATTGAAGATTTCTGTTAAAATGGCGGCCCCCATGGCAAACTGTATGATGAATCGAACTTCGGCAGGATTTGGCCACAAATTCCTATTCTACTTCGCCAGCGAACATATTGACTTCAAACTTCCAGTCAGTAGTTTAAATAAATCTATTTGTATCATGTTTTAATTAAGCTTAGACAGTATGTACTTGTTCAAATCATTTGATATTTCACAATCAGGCAAAGGTGGAGATCAGGGGCCCCGTCCCTTTTATTACTAACTTTGGCCGAATCTCGGTTGCAAAATGTATTTCATGATTACACAGATATCAATTTTGCAACCAAACAAGTCAATTTTGATGACCGTTTTTGCGGTAATTACTATTTAGTAATTCAGCATGTGCTGTTTGATCAGATCGGCCATTGTACAGCGGGTGGAACAGCATACACATTTCCGTGAATAAAATACTTATCATCGCAAACACAATGATTATGTAGTTGTTAGATGAAAATCTATATGTCTGTGTTAACCATATCCATATCCCCGACTCAAGCAAATTGATCAAATAGAAGGGTCCCCTGATCTCCACCTTTGCTCACAACCCGGCAGCCGTGTAACACATGCTTATATTAAATACATATCAGCATTTTATAGGTGTAATTACTGCTATTTATTTCAGTTTCCAACTGATCATGTTGATTGAACTGTTTCACGTAATTAAATAAACGCACTTAATTTACTTGGCTGATTAGATATGGTTTAACTTGAATACACATTCAGCAGTTTCTGCACATTTCAATTTTCAGTTTTAGCATGTGGAGTACCAGAACAACAAACAATTGTTGTTATATTAATCATTGATCATCATACGGGTTAAAGATTTCTGAAGTGACGTTCAGCAACAACTCACTCACTCAGTTGATTTTATAATTTTATAATGTATCCCATTTGTGCTGTGTTTTTCAGGAATTGAAATCAATTGCATCACTACTATGCCTAGACATGAAGCTTGATGAAGCAAATTATCAAAAAAAGGTACTGCTACTGGGCGACTACTGACACAAAAGTATACCATACTCGATAGTTTGAGGTCTATGTTACATTATTTAATTACCAAACATTTAGATCAATGAAGTTTTAAAATAAATTTGGACAATGGAAGAAATTGCTAATATGAAATAAATGGACAGGGAAGTTATATACGGTATGAGTGAAATGTGCTGTTTTTTTTATGTTTTAGCTTGTATGTATGTAATATTTTTTTTCAATTTAATATGGTATCAACATGGGTCCTAACTCTACACAACATAAAGTAGTTGATCTAAGTGTTTATAGAACTTTACCTGGGAATTATTGAGGGTGCACATATGAATTACATAAAACCTCTGTAAGCTGCTAAGAATACCAGTCCCCGAGATTACAAAACCTTTTGTGTACAATTTCATACTCAAGCTCGACATTTATATAGAAATTTGTGAACTTAGTTGAGAATGAAATCATACTCAAAAAAAGTTTCGTAATCCCGGGGCCAGGTCTTGATTGTAAAATTGGAATTCTCTTTGAACATTTCGATGGGTTTATTAATTGATTGATTTAAGTTCTCAATTATTCTTTTTCAGAATCCTTTCCTTGTTATCAACTTGCCCTCAGTTAACGATGCCAAGAAGATAATGATGCGGACAGTCTTGGCAAGGTATGGCATGCAACATAATGGTCTGAGGAGCAGCTAGGTTGGCATTGTTGGTAACAGGCTTTTAATAAACTCAGGCTTTTCCAACAACGGTAACACTTCAACACATTTCCTTGTGCGATATGAAAGATATTTTCGGTTTCATGTTGGCACACTCTTATGAGAAAAATTGAAAATGTAGAGTTATCCCGTCCTTGTAGATCCCCTACCATGTGGGCTTTGTTAAATACGAAGCCCACTCTGGGCTGACACTCTAATGGTTAGAACATCGGCCCAGAGTGCAGCAGGTCATGGGTTTGATCCCCGGTCGCGTCATTCCAAAATACGTTAAAAGATGGTACTTGTTGTTCCCCTGCTTGGCACTCAGCATTAAAGGGGTAAAGCAAGGACTGTTCCGTTCGGAATCAGTATTCTGTGAGTGGGCTATCCATGTTCTATCTGCAGCATCATATGATATTCCAAGTGAGCTAGCACTATAAAAACTGATGGAAATTCAGACTAGTAAAAGCAGTACATATGGATGCAAGCCATGATGTGATTGAAACCCCAAATCAACCAACCAACCAACCCATGTTATCGGGGACCAGGATGGAGTTATATGTCCTTAGTTAAATTAGCTGTAGACCAAACGCTATCCTAGCTGTTAATGGGTACCTGGTAAGATGAGATGGAATTGTGAATATTAACCTTCTATTGCCTTAAATGGCAGCTTAGTTTGTATGAGCCCCAGAGAGTTGAGATGGAGAAATAAGTGCACATTGATCCATTGACCGTGGCAGGAATCTAGCACTACGACCACGCTTTCGAGCATATTTTGTGCACATTATATATATATATATATATATATATACATACACACACATTATTATTATTATTATTATTAATGTTCATAATAGATCTCTATTTGAGCTATGGGGACAAGGATCCACGTGGAAAGAATTGTACGACAACCTCAGAAAGTATCCAAGCGAGCTTAGTGTAGGTAGTTTTTCAACAACCTCAGAGACTTTTATATTCTTTATACATGTACTAAATTATCCAAACATCAACACATTATGTATTTTACCTTGTACAGTATTCCCTTTAATATGCGCCAATACAAACATCAACAAATATTTCCTAAAGAGGCATTCGTGTATAAAAATTAAATTTGACATATATTTCCAACCATATATATATGTTATAAGTAATTTATGAAACGTTAGCAATGGTTTAGCTAATTGAATGATTACAATGGTTACAGAAACGCTATTTAGCTGAGGATTCCACCTTCAAAATTGAGGTTGAATCATTCAACAAGAAATTGTTACACAAAGAAAAGATTTCAAGAATTGAGGTAAGGATGTCTACCATTGTTGTCCAAAGAGAATATTTACACAACGTTTTGAATTGGTATTCAATAAGATGAATAATTCATCTAATTTACTTGGATGTAGAGTACAGCAACAGTTAACAAAAGAAAAGAAAATCATTCCTGCGCTATTATTTTAAAATAATATCATAATAGTATTGTTCATAATATTAAATATGTAAATTTAAATATTTGTTACAGATAATTCATTTCTTTTTACATCATTTCTTTTTTAAAAGAACAATCAGTGCAAAATAGAAAATGAAAAAGTAATTAAAAAAACAACAACATTAAAAAAACAAAAACAATCTGTTGCCTCATTCTGCTACCCTTTTATGCATTACATGTATATTTCCTATATGTGTATGAAAATGTCGTCTACTTCTATAACACACCTTTGCCGATTGGTAGGTTTCACAAAAATTGTAATTCCATTGGTCAGTCTTGCCCATTATGACATTGTATTAGATGTCATTAATTTCATGAGGGAAAGATAATCTGTAATCCCTCGTAACTTGTGGATTATTGTCTATATATTATGATCCACTGTTTTGTCTGATGCTGGTTGATGTCTTGGCAGACTATTCCTGAGGATGCTGTGAAGTTCAAAGGTCGTGTGAGCCTGAAGAACCCAGATCATGTCTTTGGTCTGCTTGAGTATTACGGCCCCGAGGGGACGCCTCCTTCTGACCAACCACAGCTGTTGTACTTTGGGAGATGGGTATGTGCATGTAGATATGATTTTGTTTTTGTCATGTGATTCCCAACTATTTCTTTTCCAAATCTTCATGAGAAGTAAATTAGCTTTTAATCGCTTTATTTTCAGTGTATTTTCTTCCATAAATCTTTCGTAGAAATGATTTAAAGCTTTCAGTCATGTGGTTTTTAGTTATTTATTTTAAAAAAATCTTTTATCAGACCTGATATAGTTTTTAATCCATACTCACTTTATTTTGAGTTATTCGTTATCTAAGTACATGTATTCGTCGAATAATAATATTTATATAATTTATAGCTTCTATATTTTATATGTTGTATTCTGTTGAAAATTTAATATCTTAAATTGTACTATTATGTTAAGGATGTCTGTGTATTATTTCGTTTTAATTCATTCAAAGATAGTAGAACATTTTTTTTGAAGATTGCAAATGGCCAAAGGGAAATAATTCAAGAATACCATCTGCAGAAAAGGCATTTTATTGGTAATGTATAATAATCTACTGGTAAAATCCATCTGTGTGATTGGGAGATAACACTGTTGTCAGAGTATTTTATGAAAATCTATATGTTTATGGTGGGAGGAAAACTTTCAATAACTTGTGTTATCAATCTCATCAGCCAAGGCTGGTAGCAGTGAGCCAAGGGAGATGATTGCACATAATGTATTTGGGAAATGCATCTTTATTTTCCATGCATATGTAAATTATCTCGACCACAGAGAATATCCTGGACAGGATTTGAACTCGAACTTTAAGATTTGTAGTCTTACACTCTACTGACTGCTTATTAGATCAGCTTGTCGATATAGGGTAATTTATTAAATGTAATCGCCCAATCTGATGAGGGATATGTTTGACAGGAAACACAAGTATGGATGCTGGTCTCTCTCTGATCATGGCCAACATGGCACAGGTCAAGAAAAATTCATTCATCATGGATCCATTTGTTGGCACAGGCAAGACGAATAGCTTATAAGCCATATTACATCTCAAAAGATTCATGAATGTAATTGTATAGTCTACAATCTTATTAAGAGTGTAAATTTAATAAAATAATCAAGTTTTGAAAGTTGATCATGAGTAAGATGCAATGCAACTACTCATTTCTGAAAAATTATACATATAGTCCTTGTTAGAAATTTGTTATTTCCCTTTAGACTTATCTCCCTTGGACCAATACCATTTGCGGAGATGTTTTTTTCCACTCAAAATGGTGTCGGATAAACAGAAGTTGATCGATTTTTCAGTTAAAGTCAAAGAACTAAACTAATTTGTACAGAATCACGGGAAATATTTGTCACGGAGAAGGCAGAATCAGTCTTGTATGCACATGGTGTCTGTATGTTAGGGAAACGGCCGATAAGCGAAGTAATTTGAAAATGTTCTGCGACATTTACATTGTGTCTGCCTTTTCATTTTATATTTCATATCACAGTTGACATTAGAATAAACCTTGAAATGGTAAACTTAGTCATGTGCTGAAGTGCATTTTAAATTAACTCATTTAACTGTGATGTCTTTCTTTTACAAACCAGACCAAAATTAGACACATTAAGTCTTCCCTCATTGGCTGAAATCCACAATGGCTGGTGGGTGTTATCAAATGAATATGATTTTTTTCTCTCAGATTATTGTTAAGTTTTGGAAATAGTAAATAAGCCTTTGGCTTTAGGATTCCGAAACTGTTGACTCGCTTGATTGCCACTGATTTCAACATATCAGTCTTGTTTCAGAAATCTTAAATTCTTGTTTTAAATGGTGGAATACAGATTTTGATTAACATTTTCATTCATTCTAATATATACTTTATTTAGGAAT
>JAUTBT010001991.1:0-10346 GCA_032361225.1 Lepetodrilus schrolli
TTTTCTTAATCCCCCCCCCCCCCCCCCCCAACAAACTCACGCCAGTCAATCTGTCAAGTAAGGGGAGTCATTTTATCATTTCAGGCATTTTAATTATTGTCTGAGTGGAAAGAAAGTCACTGAAAGTTTCAAACATTTTACACATTGCCTGATTTTAGAGATTGACTGTACATAACATATACAAATTGTCCTGAGGCGAATAGCATACAGTTTCTTCACACACACTTCCTTACATTTGGTGCTAATTAAACATAATAAATGTGAGTAATTCTTTGCTAAACACTGTATCGTCATAATACCAAATGTCGAGAAAAAGTAACAATTTACGCGCAGACAATCAAGATATTTCTTGCATTTAAGCATTTGATGAGAGTACGTGCTAAATATTATCAGTGATGTTATGTCGCTATCAGGTAGCTTTTCAGTTATGATATTTAGGGCTATTTGAGGGATATGTTGCTACATGCTATGTAGGAAAATGGAGGTGGATACACTAACATATTCTCATGAATTTTCAGATGGAAATATGTTAGTTTATTAATAGAATTATCACCATAACAAACACTCCGTCTCGTCGATGCTTACTATTTACCGTTAAAATATTTTAGATATTTGTTTATAAAGTCATCATCTAGTGATAGCTGAAATTATCTTGCTAATGCATTAATATTTGTTTGAATGTTAAAAAAATAACTATGAGCATTTAATAATTATTATTAATAAATACAATAACTGATTTTCCCATTGCAACAATACAATAATGAATAATAATGTAATATAGTTGCTTTACCCTAACCATTTCTATTTACGTTGGGTATAGTCTAGTCAAATTAATCCCTAAGTGGACGTAACCTAAGAGAAAACATTGGTATAGAAGGTTTCTTGGTATTAGAAGAAGCATGATTCCAGCCTCTATAATACATCCAGAATTCACAGAGATCTTACAACCCAATAGCCAGGTGTCAAAAAAAGGGTCGAATTGTGCACTTTGGGTTAAAAGAATGAAACTGGGCAGATATGTTCTTCACCCCAGTACCAAAAAAAATATGGATATTGGGCCAACCGAAATTTTCCAATATGGTAGCCAAATCCAAGATGGCGACCATAAAATTGATTATTTTTGGACATAACATATAATTATTCACAGAACACTTTCAAATGATGTACTAAAGTACCTTTCCTTCCTTATGATACTATACAAATAATGATTCACCTGAAATTTTCCAATATTTCGAATGGCCATAATATGGCAGATAACCACAGAAATATGCATTTATTAGATTTGGAAATGGTTTCAACACAGTGTAAACACGGTAAACACGGTAAACTTATAGTTAACATTATGTCTGAAAATGCTGTATTTTATTGAATTGGTGGCGATCGTCTTCAATTTGCCTGCCATTTTGGAAAGTTTCAGGTGAATCATTATTTGTATATATTTCACACAATGTTTATAACTAACAACATGTAAAACAATATTATCATAAGAGGTCATATTATTATGACATTGATGTCTGAGTTAGAGTACTGTTTTTGTGAAGTTAGTAATATTTTTTGTTTATATTTATAACTTATTTTAACGGCGAAACAATAAACGACGTAATAACATATGCTATGGTGCTAGAGTGATGAAAGGAACATTTTCATAGAGTGTTTTGTGAGCCAGTTCTCAGTCGTGAAAATAACACTTTTCACTCGTGAAAATAACACTTTTATATTGTTTTTTTCACAAGTGAAAATAACTTAACTGGGCAACCATCTCTGGTCGTATGAATCGATTTAACATTGATTCTAATGGGACTATTGGCATTCGTTTTGACGCAAATACCAAGTATTGAATAGCTGACTATTATGTCATTGTATAATATTGCATTTTTATTTATTTATTCAATCTCAAAAATCGCTATGGTCAACGTATTTTCGTGCTAGATCTAGTAAATACGTAACGTTATTAGTAATATATTTTTGTAAACTTGAAATTTTAGACTAATCTACTAATTGTGTTACTAAAATGAAGCTTTATGAACCTTTTATGGCTTAATAGATCCACACGACTACTGCGCCACTCGTGGAAATATGGACTCTCCCACTCTATTCTATGAGATATACATGATTTTAGAGATGTATAAATTGAATATCTCTATGTATTTCACATATAAATGTATCATGGAAATATTATCTTGCCACTTTTAGTGCATTTTGAAATTAAAATTATACTTACTTTTGCCCTGTAGACATTGAACGGATTACCATGCATGATCCTGGGTACATCTTTTTTCCAAGTGGTATATTGAAAGGGTTGGTATTCTACAATTGCAAAACAAACTGGTGGCGATTTTGTTTCTGTAAACGGATGCATCAATATTGTACATTAAGTATTGGTGGTATACGAGTACCGCTGTAAATGCCGACATTCCTGATGGACAGTTACAAGACGCTATTCATTATAAATAGTTTATGACCAGCATGCGGTGTCAACGCTCTCCAGCTCCATGCTGTGACACACATGCGTCCCAAAGAGGGACCAGTCTGCCGAAATCAGCTAAGCTGGAAGGCGACTGTCAAAGCAGTAAACCCCACCACCACCACCATGAATCATTGAAAATAAAAAGTTATTTTGTACTTGCTAAACTGCTAAACAACTATCTAAAAGTAATAGAGACTACTAAAAGTATCTGGTTATAATATAGCAACGGTAGATTCAAAACAAAATCCATATATGGGATGCTAGTAAACGTACACTGATGATGTCACGACAGGTGCTCTGCTTCACTGCGCAAAGGCGGAAGGTAAAACAAGTTTCCGGTGTAGGACTGATACGGAAAGAGTAGAGAAAACTTTGTTGAAGTATAATTGTTTTCATCAATACTGTAACCAATATTCGTCATGAATTAGGAGATGTGTGTGGACATGTGTATTTAGTCAGACCCACACGAAGAGGACGGCCAATTCTCAGTGAGGCGTCAAAATGGTGAGTTGAACAGGTGTCCGCAGCGAACGACCTGCCAATATTTCATCGATTTTTTCAATATTTGACGACTCAATTTACACCTGGATTTATTTAACTAATTAGGACAACAATCGTCGTTATTTTAAGGTATCAAACTGAAAGTTAACTTCATCACAGTATACCATTCACAGTCAGAGACCACATCGGTTTGAGAATACCGAGATCCCCATCTCGTAGTACTTAGCCTTGTTGGGGGTCGTCTCAATACTCAAACTTGCTATTTTTTTAATGTCACACCGTGTCAACATGCAAAGCCAGATTCGTTTTCAAGTTCGACTTCCTTGTAATCAACAAGGAAGGTAACACAGTTGAGAAGAAAGAAATAGACAAGGAGTGGGATCGCGGTGGTGGGGTTTACTGCTTTGACAGTCGCCTTCCAGCTTAGCTGATTTCGGCAGACTGTTCCCATGGAGCGCTGAGGAGTGGGAAATTTAAATACATACTTATTACATTGTAAAAAAAACAACAACAAAACTGTCCATAAATATGTAATCATATCTCTTTAATTTTTTACTGTCTAAAATCTTCTCTTTTTTAGAAATTGTTTACACTGTATTGGGTGTAACCATGCATGTTTGTTTTTTCATCGTTTGAAAAACAATCATATACGCAAACTTCATTACATGCTTTAATTACTACTGATTGAATACTTATTACATTGTTAAAAAAACAAACAGCTGTTCATAAATATGCAATCATATCTCTTAATTTTTTTACTATCTAAATCTTCTCTTTTTTTATAAATTGTTTACACTGTATTGGGTGTAACCATGCATGTTTGTTTTTTATCATTTGAAAAACAATCATGTACATGTTTTAATTACTACTGATTGATTATTGAGGCGACCCAGCGCGTATTTTAACAAGTTGACGATGAGTGAAGCGTGCATGTCAAGTCAATGAGTGGCAATCACTGATCAATCAAGGTCTAAGTATATGACAGATGCTGAACTGTATCATGTGTAATGCTGAGGTGGGTTGAGAACAGGAATCACATGCGATGTGCGTGCATGGCAGAACTGTGAACAAAATCATCAAAAATGTGCATAATTTCAAAATTAATTTTAAAATATTTATGCCTGTTTCTAGCTCTTAAAGGAATACAATAACAGTTTTTTTGACATGGTCAAACGTTTTTTACCTGAAAATATGTAATACTATGTATATTTGATTTGTCTACACAATTATATTGGACAACAAGCTACATTTTCCACATGTCCCACTGGTTTTCAATATTTTCATATTTTATTAATTTATTTTATCTTGCGATTTTTAATACATGGAGATTGTGGCATGTGGAAAATGTAGCTTGTTACCCAATAGTACTTGTGTAGACAAATCAAAATTACATACTTTAAGATAAAAATATGTTTGACCATGAAATATATCAACAAACCGTGATTGTATGCCTTTATCATCGCAAATGGGTGAAAGATTCCCGCAGCAATGTTGAACTCCATAATCATTGTATGCCATTAACCACCATGTTTAAATCTTTTATGCTCTGACCTGACCTGACCTGACCTGACTTTCAGCAAGTTAATTTATTGATGATTATTGATCTGTAGATAGACGAAAATTGTTAGGAGAAATAACCACCAACAGGATGTTGTTTATTAATAAATTCAAATGTACTCTTTTTCTCTGACAGTATTAGCTATTATGTCATGGATGTCACAATTAGGGTGCAGTAGTGCATAGTGGATGTACGTTCAACAACATAACCTAAGGTCAATTATTCCCACCCACTGATCGTCACGTATGGGTGAGATATTCCCGCTGTGACGTAAAACAATAATTCACTCCCACCCACTGCATTAGTGTTTACATATTAATATTTCAGAGGTATGGGCAGGTGTAGGTGTAGCTGGCATAATGGACTTGTAATCAGCAAACTTTGGGAGCCAGAGGTCCTGAGTTCAAACCTCCAAAGGCATCTCCGGTGTCGAAGTCTGCGGAAATTACCTTTCTGAATACACTGAGGTTATGATTGGATACAATGATCTAAACACTATAGTTACAGTCACAATTAAATGAATGAATAAATTGGTGCCATACGTAGCAGCTAGAAGCTTATTTAGTGGTTGTCGAGCATCCACAGTTTTAAATAATAACACTGTTTCCATGGTTACCGCCACCAGCAGTCGTAACATCGAGTCATCGGTATTAATTACATTTTATTTCCATGGTTACAGCCGTACCACTGGCAGAGCCACAATGTCAAGACAAGTGGGGTGGATGATATGGTGCTGCTACAGAAGATCTCGGAGGGCTCCATTGTTGAGAATCTCAAGAAGAGGTTCATGGAAGACACCATCTATGTATCCTCTACCATGTTTTTAGTTATCCAGTGCATCCATTTACTGTAAATCACTTATTTAATGCGACATCTAGATTTTAGTCATAAATGCGCACCAATTAAACGCGACCATACGCCGGTCGCATTATTCGCATTAATATCATAACTGCATTAATTTTGTGATTTACAGTATATCCTAAATTTTATACAACACTAGTTAGGTGTTAACATTATTTATATCCTCAAGGTTAAGTAGAACATTGGTCATCATCACTGGTCTGCAAGTGTGAGTCCATTGTATAAAACACATTTATCACTACAACACTTGAGAATATGGTTAGCTAAAACTATTGTAAGTTGGTTGTAACTCGTGGTTGTATGGAGGTGAGTACAGTACTTTTGCACGAGTTTCCTGCTGCACTAACAATCTGACAATCTAATGTTGAGCTCAGTCCTGTAAGTGGTCAGCCTTAGGTCAACTAGGCAGCTTGACCATGTTGACATTGTCCAAGTGTTGCTTACACCGTTTCTTGTACAACAAGTCCTCACTCTACTTCGTGTTTCTACGTCTGTGTTGTCAAGAAAAACATTGTAACAATTCCCTTCTCAGTTTCTCTAATATTTGCAATAGATTTTACTTCAGTTAGTTTCTCTGATATTTACAATAGATTTTACTTGAAATGTGTGAACATTACCTGTGAATGTGATCATTAGTTAGACTGTCTAGGGCTGAGTGATGAACCTGTTAACCCTCTCCATGCAGCAGACAGCCAGAGATGCCATAAAGAACATTAACTTTGCCTAATCCAGCAGGGAGGGGGTTAAATCATGTTCATATTGCAATTGGAATATATGTTCTACATGTCTCCTTGACCTACCTGAGAGCATATGTGTAAATAAAAATATAAGTGAATCAAAATTTCTACAAATTTAAATATATATGTTAGAAAATTTATATACAGTGAATTTGTATTTGAAAAAAGAATTTTTGTGTGAAGAAATTACTACAGTATTTCAAGTAATTTACCTTTCAACATACGTGATGGATTTCTACTGTCGAATAACGTTTTGATAATCAACAATGACGTTGTAAGCAGACAAAGACTTCGACGTAATTACTTAGACGTCATAGGCTGACGAATGCTCAACAGTGGACTGGGGTCATCTCTCTATTTCAAAACATATTAAAATGATAAAATGATAAACTTATTGTTATAAAATATATTCCCATGTAGTATTGTGTTTCTAATCATGTAGCCCATATGCAACTTACTTTTGTTATATTCCTCATGTTTTAAGACAATGTATTCTGTCCAGATTTGAGGCTAAGTCATTTCACTTTTGAACTGTTAAGTCTGTTGCAAGCTTCCATGTTTGACTTGTAAGCAGTCTGGTGATGTTGTTTTAGGAAACATGTGCTTTAAGTGAGACTCGCTCAAACGGTGCGTGATGACTGGTGATTCAGTCTGAAAACAATCTGGCTGTGGTTTAGTCGTGATTTAGTCGTGATTTAACACAGCTTGTTGCAAGGTTGTTCTTTGAAAACGTAACCTTTGTTCATTTCAACCGCCATAAACACATTCTTAAATATCGTTCTTTTACAACAGTGGCATCATTTCTTTTTTTTCCAGGACAAAACAGGTACTGATATTGTTAATATAACTAATGATCTGAATATATTATAATACAATTTGTATTAATTGCATAATTCTTGTAATAAAATATTACCTACCACATCTGTCACTTTCAAACAATCGCATTAACATGCATTTCATACTCAATTCAATTTCATACTTTAATAGGTTGAATGAGTTTTATTTAGTATAGCTATTACCCCTGTCAAGTTAGAGTATTCGCATGATTAGTACCAGCTTAGGCATAGAACCCATGCATTGATTTACTTTTTTGATGATGGTAACTTCAAATAATATCTAAACCAATAGGTTTACTCATCATGTTTCAAGTCAGTATCCTAGATTTTCTGTAAATGTTTCGTGGTGTTTCAAGTCAAGAGTCCTAGATTTACTTTGCGTCTCGTAGTCTTTCAAGTCGGGATATTTTCCCGAATACTTTGAGTGTAGCTTGTACAAGTAGTTGAGCTAATTCTAACAATGTCTAATCTAACACTATCGCTGCTGGTCAGAATGTTAGGCCGCCTGTGGCCTGGTCTTTGTTGATGTAGTCTGTGTCACCACTCGCTGGACACTATATTGTCTGTACAAAATGGCCGACTGTTTGTCGAGCAATACTCCAACATTATATTCTGTCATGATGTTTGGCATGTAAATACTATAGGAATGTACTTTTATTTACCTTTGTTCTTCATCTAACAGTGATTATGATAACCCAAGCAATGAGAGGTTTACGTTACCTGAAACAATATTATCGCACTGGAAGTATCTATATTATGATAGATGTTTTCTTAACACATACCAACAATATTTTGATGTAGCCAGTTAACTATGGACCGTTGCTTATCTAGACTTCATTTATCTGGATCCCACCTTTTCTGGACAATTTCTACTTGGAACACATTTATTTTCGCTAAAAGTACTTAGTTATGTGTAAATTTGCTTTCAGTATCCAGACCGTATTTTTTTTTAACCGAACTGTTAAATTTGCAAAATTTGCATTCAGATATCCGGACAACAAATTCTCGGTAAATAGAAAATTGATTAAGAACGAGTTCAAAGAACGCATGCAGCCAGGGAATATTCGTCATGCAGGAAATACATTTTGATAGCAATATACTGATGCCAACAGTTGCAATGGCTATTCAATGTTGTCAATCATGCTTATTATGAAGATGCGAGTCGGTTGCCAAACATTGAAATTGCGCTGGTTTTAATAAGAGACTCGGATACACGTAGCTTTATCATTTAAGTGCACTGCATCTTACTGCATAGTTGATATGTAATGAGGAGAGAATAATACTGTATCCAATTTTCTTTAAATTCAGATAACTAGAATATAAATTATCCAGACGTTTTTCCTCAGAACCGAAGCGTCCATATAAATGAAGGTTGACTGTACTTATACATGTATAGGCAATTACTAATTATAGTTTACAGACATGATTAAATATTGAGATTTCTTAAAGCTCCGGTGCACTTTTCGAGTCTTAATCCCTTGTGACATAGCCATGGGTTAAAAGCGTGATGTGCATTGCAACTGTATTCATCCTTAATGTGCTGAGACATACATTGGTCCTGTGCTCGTGTCAGTTAACCCTTTCAAGCAGCTGAACATCTTCACGGACAGACACATTGAACAGTACCAGGGAGCGGTGAGTACAGTATTAAGTTAACCCCTGGACTGCTGAATAGACTTTGACCCTCTAGAATTTATTATTTTAATTCTATTAAATTGAGTTTATTGTTACGTAGAGACATTGAGCAATAACATTTAAGTAGTCAATAATGTGATGGGCATATTACTTCCATGTATAGACTAAGTTTAGTCTGAGTGCAGACTTGCCTGGGGGTGTAGAAGGATGGACAGTGTTATAAATTCTGTTAAACTGTGAGGTATTTTTAGACCTATATTGCATATATACATAATTGAAGTATCAAATGTTTGCTTTAAGGTTTAATCCAACACCCGGATATAATGGTTGTATCAGGAAGTTGATAATACTTGTATTGAATTTATTATCTCTGTCTTAGACGAGTAGTAGAACGAGTTTCATGTTTCATTGAATTAATTACAGGAAATATTTTTGTTGTATTTAAAAAAAATAAAAAATCATGTCTTTATTGACTTTTAAAATATCAAATATATGTATTACAAATACTAGATATGCCATGATTTTAGATTGCTAGAAATCTTTTTGTTACATATTTATTTTTACCAAAATAATGTCTGATATTTAATGACTACCCCTTTGTTATAATATCAAAGATAATTTTTTTTTAAATATATATATAAATATCAATGATAACACTAGATATGCCATGACTTTAGATTGCTAGAATTAGTTAGGAAATAGGATTTTATGAATGGAAAAGGGCGGGTGGTAGCGCAGTAGTATAACAGACTTCATAGCCAATGGATCCAGGTTCAAATCCCGCCCCAGAGGCCCAGCATCAATGTTCCTGAAAGTTACCTTTCTGACACGATATTGATAGGATGCGTTGTCTGTAGAGTGGCAATGTAGTTATCATCCTTGGTCTTATCAGTACCATCTGGTGCTTGTGGGTTTACTGCAACATTCAGCGCTACGGATGTTGCGGGTTTCCTCCGGCCCTAAACTGACAAGTGATATAAGTGAAAGAATCTTGAAAGCAACTCTAAACCCCAATTAAAAAAAAAAAACTAAACAAAAAAAAATGGAAGGATGCAAGTTTTTATGCAGAAAGACAACACTGAACACAATTGCTGACCTCCTACTTATCAAGTTCTGAGTAGAAGTGACATTCAACATTATTATTCTATATTTTATCGTGAAATTACGCAATTGTGACACTGTTTTTTTATATAAAAATTTATCGCCAGGAAATTAAATTTGTTATTTCAATTCCATTCCAAAGTTGATTTCACTGGTTTAGGGACATGGTGCTGATGCACACATCGTAATTTAAACGCTGTGTGTTGTGTTTGACAGGCGCAGTACGAAAACCCACCGCACGTGTACGCACTGACCGACAACATGTACAGGAATATGCTGATCGAGATGGAGAACCAGTGTGTCATCATCAGGTAATAAGAATGCCACTAGGGTTGTATACTTCCCAGGAAGTTCATACTGTCATGTGAGTGTACTAGCGTAGTAAGCAGATAGTAATGTGTGTTGACATTGTTGAACACCAGCCAATATATGATGTTATTATTATTATTATTAAATATATATATTTTTAATGATTTTTGTGGGGCGGATGGTAGCGCAGTGGTAGAACAGTTGGACTTCGGAGCCAAGGGTTCCAGGTTCAAATCCCGCCCCGGGGGGCCGGCATCAATGTTTGCGAAAGTTACCTTTCTGACGCGATATTGATAGAATGCAATGTCTGTAGAGTGGCAATGCAGTTATCATCCTTGGTC
>JAUTBT010001992.1:0-10346 GCA_032361225.1 Lepetodrilus schrolli
TATATTTTTTTAATTTTTATAAATATTATATAAAAATATATATATATATATATATATATATATATATGCACATAATATTCAACATATTATTTAGAAACAAATTGCAAAAACAGTGTAAATAATGTCCATCTTCAACTTCAAATTAGATGATAAACTAGAATATAAGCATAGTATCACTTATTACGTGTCAGTAACCATCTACACAGATGGCCTAGATCGATCTATCGATTGAAATTCCATTGTCCTATATCCTCAGATCACCCTGAAGGAAGCAATGCAGACAGTTCACTGTCTGTCTGGCCCATGTGAACAGGGTTTGCTCGACACATGCGCTGATTTTAGTTCTAACATGTATTTCAACAGAATGTACCACAAGGGGCCTTTCAACTATTACCTTATGTTAGCAGACATAACATACACTGAGTGGTGAAATGAGTTTCAATCGATTCTTTATATGCATCATTCTACACGGTGTACGACTATCTATATTTGCATTGAAAGTAAATGTGTATACAGAGTCTCGTAGTCATAATACATCAGTACCATCCTCGAAACACGGCCATTATGACTACAAAATGGCCTGTATTTCAAGGATTAAAAAACATATTGAATTTTGTGAATATCTGAAGTACTAGTAGACCATATTTATGCAAATCCACCCCCCCCCAAGTATACCATATGTATGCAAATTCCCCTCCCCACCACACTGCCCCCCCCCCCCCCCCCCCATGATGCACTATTACAAATACATAGATTGTATTCCTAAGTAATATACCTCTCAGATGGATGTCATTAAATGCCCCCTATCATAGACCGCTAGCCGTGGACAGATGTTTGGAAGTACAAAATCGAAGATAGCTAGCTACATTCCTGACTGTAATTTGTACTTAGAGTGGAAATTTAGTCCATTGTAGTACATATACTAATCGATCATGGATATTTCGGAGTGTCTGCCTTTAAATTGAGGATGAATAACTTACGAATATGAAACGCTTTGAGACACTACATGAAGTGGGTCTCTCTCTCTCTCTCTCTCTCTCTCTCGATATTGCAATATACTTTGTGGTCTGGATAAGAAATGAATGGGCATGCACATGCTCTAGGGATACCAATAAATACGCACGTGTAAATGTAACGGATATCGATCGTACACTTCGTTCTTGCAATTGTTCAATTGATTTTCCCTCACAGATGACACGTGTAGCCTCAGCGCCCCTGCTACGGCAGCGTTTCAGATATTACGTCGTCGTGGCAACGGACGAAGACCTCGACGATTTGAAGTTCACCATGTCTTCTTCATCGACAATGTCAATGGTGAGCATGCATGATATCTTCGAATAAGTAATATATGTCTTGTTGTACCAAGGTAGCCCTCCGTTTGGTGTCCTCTTGGTGTCCTCGAGGACCTCTTGGTGTCCTCTCTTGGTGTCCTCTTGATGTTTGGGACATGCAAGACTTTGCACATGTCAATGAAAAATGTGCAATGCTATTTTCTGTTTTCTTTCTGTTTTCCTTTTTTTTGGAAGGGAATGGGATGTCTCATGGTACATGAAAAGGAATGAACAACACGTACTGTGACAGATCGAGTAAATAGTTTCCGTACATTTTAACGTAACTGAATTTAACATATCAATAAGCCTAACAGTGTGATATTAATAAATATTATTCCAATACTAAAATATGTAAATGTCATTTTGAAGAGCTCTGTGCACATGTACTTAAGTATGTATTGTACATGTATTTGTTGTTGCTGGTGTTCTTGATATTCAGAGGGGAACATCAGGAACTTTGTCCCGATGGAAAGAATATGTGTTTCAACGCTGATTTTCCAATTGTATGTGACAGACTTCAAGTCCACCGCAGTTGGACCAGCGATCGTTACGTGTGCTGTTCTGAGTATGTCAACTTTCACTAAGTCCTTGAAGAATTAATCTCTCTCTCTCTCTCTCTCTCTCTCTCTCTCTCTCTCGCTCTCTCTCGTGGAGTGTGTGCTTCTAAGACGCACAGTCAATATCTCCAGGCAGCCTTTAGCCTATATACACTCACACACCATCGACTGTGTGATAATTACATAGTACGTTATTACATAGTCTGATACAACTGCATGTAGCTTTACCAGACAAATATACATATACTTTTTTTTTTTGGTACTAATCCAGACATATTATTATTTTCATACTTAATTACACATAACGTCAGACAATATTGAGCATCATTCTAAGATTGGTGTAATTTCTATGCAGGAGTTCCCTCCCAATGTCTCCTAACTATTTGCATTCACAATACAATGGTGGTCGGTATAAAAAAACACCGGGTCATTCTATATTTAGAACAAATGTTCCAATATTTAGAACAACACTGTTGTAATTGGCGATACATGTGCAAAAAATGCTACAACGTTCTAGTAAGAGACTGTCAATATATTCAAGTATGTGCACACATTGTGTATGTCAATACATTCTAGCTTGGATTGTTCCCTTTATACATGAGATATGTGATCAGTTCATCTTTAGCGTAAAAGCATGTCCAAGAGTACAAAGAGAAAAATCAATCGTTGATGTCGTGCGTGGGAAAAAAACAAATAAAATAATCATTAGTTGTATTTAATACATTAACGACAAAATGCCTAGGTATAGTTGAGATCAGTACTAAAAAAAAAGCATTTGTTTGTTTGGTGAATTCATTTAACCATATGCCTACACCAAATGAAGATAACCAATATAATTACTATGGCAGTATAATCGTGTAGTGTTTGGGGAACATGAACATAAAATTGCTTGTTAGGATGACGTAACACACGAGGGATAATGGGTTGTGTATGGTATACAGTTGATAAAAGTGCTATTTGAGAATCAATCCATCGCAATTAATCCTTACCATTTGGAACAAGTATAAACTACCAATGCTTGAAGCCAACAAGCTTATCCCAAATCAGCTTAGATTAATGCAGTATAATAGGGCTCAACCGTAACATCTATTTGAGGATGCTGATATCGTGATTTACGATGATGGTCTTTGGGATTGAAATTTCGATTTTCATCTCATCAGGCGAGGATCCTTTGAACAATAAAAACGTGATCGGAAATCTATCAAGAAGGGATTATATTAATACAACGTTGCCGGAACACGGTGAAAGAAAGAGCTGATAGATGGATATAAGAAGTTGAAAGGACAAGAGTAGTGGACATGTAATGTTACAATAGTTTCATGAACTATACACTTAATACAATAGTTTCATAAACTATACACTTAGTTACAATAGTTTCATGAACTATACACTTAGTTACAAGAGTCTCATAAACTATACACTTCGTTACAGTAGTTTCATAAACTATACACTTAGTTACAAGAGTTTCATAAACGATATACTTCGTTACAATAGTTTCATAAACTATACACTTTGTTACACAAGTTTCATAAACTATACACTTAGTTACAAGAGTTTAATAAACTATACACTTAGCTACAATACTTTTATAAACTATCAACTTCGTTACAATAGTTTCATAAACTATACACTTAGCTACAATACTTTTATAAAATATACACTCAATTGTACCTACAAATGTCTCCCATTCCACATAATAATCGTACCGTTACGAGAATCGTAATGCATATGGGTTATGACTCGTAGCGCTACGATCGTTCTGTGGAACTGGCCCTTGAACAACCGTTGCCCACATCAGCTCGTGAAACTTGCAATTGGTATTTATTAGATACGTCTACTTCATTTGTAGATTTGATTGCAGTATTATAATTAATTAATGCAATCAATAATTACGTCTGACGTAATGGCAGTTACAGACAACGCCACACAATCGATAATTATCTGACCACAATCGTTCATGTTATAATGTCGAACCCAGACAATGTTTGGTCATCTACGTTATATGAAGACGATTAACTAGTCTAAAGTTCTTCATGAAGAGAACAGCTAGTGATCTGGCCCCTGTTGAACGAAACACTTGTGGGTCTACAATAGTTGTATCTCCAATGGTAGGACTCCATTACAATTAGAAGACTGTTGCACGAAACACTTGTACAGCTACAATAGTTGTAGTTAGAATCGCATTTCTACAATTGGTACGGACCACTTTAAGTCATTACAATTGACGTAACTCGCGTTGCTTCTTACACAAAAATGGCGGCCTTTTATTTAGCACCAAATCTACAACGCGAGGGTGAAGTAAATCGGCGTAGGCCAATATATAAAGTTCGTAGTGAGAAGCTGCTCACTATGACAGACAAAGAACTGGCTAATAGGTATCGGTTAGACAGACATGGCATAGAGGAAACTGTCGACTTAGTCAAGACATATTTAAAGAGGAATACCGAACGCTCTCAGGCGAGGGCAGATAAACAAAAATATATCTCTAAAAGCTGAAGATTTCACTTGTAGAAACTTACAAGAGTCGTAGCGTTACAATTGCCATGCCGACTTAAAATCACGATGCAAGAGCTTCGTTCAACGGTAATAAGATATCTGTTACAAGAGATGTAAAGTCAATTGTAGGCCCTACAAGAGTTGCGTTCGTTCAACAGGGGCCTGTTTGTTGACGTAAGATTGTAACCGAGGATCATGCCGATCCTGGGATTCGAACCCGAGTTGCTGGATTGTGAGTCCAACGCTCTACCGAATGAGCCAAAGGGGTAACCCTGCTGGGCGAGACCAGTAGGAGCATCTTATATCACACCCGGTTACACAAGTATGACTATTGAATGATGACCATCGTACTTACGGACATCAACGAAAGTGAACATCAGGCACTTCTGGCTAGAGCTGTGTCTGATCCATCTTAATGTGTGAAACTAGGTGAACGTATAGCTTTCATATTACAATAGTCTGACATATAGTTGAGAGAGCAATGTCCAAACTGTAAGAGTGTCGTATCTGAGGAAACATGTACCTTTTCATGGTGTAATACTAATAGGAAGGAATCTGATAGACAAACACTCCTGTAATTAATCAAAATTATTTAGGTAAATACTATGGCTGGCTATCGATAAATATGAAATATCGATAAACGTAAGCTCATTAGCGATCAATTATCAATAAACATCAGACAAATGCGATCTGAAGGAATATTTGCCTTTTGATGAAATATATCCATATTTGGAAAATGTATAAGATAGAAATACATATATAGGGAAACACTAGGCCATAATGCCTAGCATGCTGGCAACTTTTCCTACTGTTAATGACTGATCTGCTGTTTTCTTCCTAACCATCTTTGGGAAGTTCGTAACAAGCAAATACAAATTTTATTAATGCAATCGCATAAATCTGTACATGTCCACATGCATGGTAGGTATCAATAACACAATGTATATATATTTATTATTCAGCCGTATTAAATACAACGTTACAATAGCAGTAATAGTAGCAGTCCATTGACAACATTTGCAAGAAATATTCATCACACAGTAAATTACAAAACCATATATAGTTTCCATGAAGCCATGGTTTACAAATACAAATGCCTGGACTTGATTGGAACTCAAACTTTTTTTTGTTTTTTGTTTTTGTAGTCTGATGCTTAACCACCTGTGCTACGATGACCCCTAATCCAGCAGGAAGACTGTCACAAAATTCGCTAACTTATTGATTGTAACGTACACATTTCCATGGTAACCTCAGAAAATATTGGTTGCAGGTAAATGATGCATCACTGTCTTGTTTAAAATTTACGGAGAAAAAAAATCAAGTATTTTTTAGTACTGGGTGACAAATAATTTGCGATGCACCTGGAGGTAAATGAGGATAACTGAGGCTGTAATGACACTCAGCAACCACACACAAAAAAACATGCAGCTATGAACCCAATACACAAGTGGTTTGACACTGTGGTTGTATGCACATTCTTGTATTAATGTGCTGGTTTGGTAGTTTTTAGTGCGTTCTCAATCTATATATTTCCATCATGTTCATGTGATGTTCTCAAGCAAAAGAAAATACAAGTAAAAATTGGCCATTCTTCCATTTAGCAAAAAATGTCTGACAGGCAAATATTGATTCCTGTGTTTTAGCAACACAGGACAAGCCTACAAACTAGTGACCTTTATTTAATATGATCGATGACTTAAACCATACATAGTTAAAGTCTCAAGTATGGCTGTGTAGCTCCCATGGTAGTTTTGCTTGCTTCGCAGTTTTTGTTAATGGTGTAATATGACAGCTAGCCTTGTTTAATGGTTAAAAAAAAAAAAAAATCCACTGAAAAAAGCAACATAGATTTGATTTTTCTAACCATGTGATGTTATCAACCAGCTACTTCTCAATATCTGAATATTTCTTTAATTTGATGAGAGTAGCTATCATTACTCAGATGATATCTCATTTATATTCAATGCACAGATATCAGAAATTCAAAATTCAAAGGTATACAATCACTTATAAATTTGTTAACCGGGTTGTCACGTGATATTAGATCACCATCATCTTCGACTCCTCATTTGCATATGGTGCCTCAAACAAACACTTGTTCAATTTATTTATGAATTCTGTCGACAAGATGGCGTTTGAAAAGTTGGGAAATTCAACAGAAAGCCTCTGGATATTTATGAAAGAGTAGGCCATTTGGAAAAATACATATGCAGAGCTGAAGCTAAATGGTTAGTGAATCGATGGGGTGGTGTTATTCATCAATGCCCCTTGTTTATTTATGAATTACAAGCATTCGGATTCATTAATTAATGCTTTACGTTGCAGGGGGAATATCTCAGCTATAGGCAACACAGTCATTTAAAAGTGAACCTAGGATCCTAGGTGTACAATAAACATTCAAATAATGGCCACCATCTGTAGCTCTATGGTGCCAATAAAAAAAAAGTGTCGCAAATGGGTGAAAGATTGCTGCAGCGACGTTAAGCTCCAGAATCACTCAACAAAAAAAAGTTCAAACATAGTAATATAGGGCACACATAGAGATATGGAAGCACAGCTAGGAGACTAAGCAACTTTCTCTAAAGTATTATATGCCTTATAGAGTAAAGTCTTGGGATTTTAGGTGCATACTCATTTTTGCTCATTCAAATATGCTCGTGTCAAAATACATCGATGTTCTGGCAACACGGATAACAATGATTCAAGTATCCTCGAGTTATTTCCCCTTGTTGTTTACGTCGAGATTTACCCGTATTTTGTGGAATTAAATATTCCCCATACCATAGATTTTGATTGATTTCAGTATCGATGTACACGCGTATATGTATCAATATTCCTTTACATTTCACGATTTAGTCCCAGATAATCAACTTAATTTGACATATTATTAATTGGCATCATTCGCCATGTGGACGTAAAAGAATAAGCTCCATCACCATCGCACCGATGCGTTTATTGATCATGCATGCATACCTGTCACCATTCATGACTTTTCAAGGCCAAATATTAATTTATATTGTAGTCCAATCGTGACACTGCGATGCAATGACACTTGAATGATACATTTTTTTTAAATGAAACAAAAACCAAATAAACAAAACAAAACATGGCAGTACTGTCTGCATGAAGTCTCGCGAGAACAAACTTCCACAAGTCACGTGATATGACGCGACGTTACGTTCTCTAAAGATAAAACCTACATGAAGATAAGATTTAAATTATTCAGTCAGGTAAATTTGCCACGATTTTTGCTTATTTCTGCATGTGACAGATTATACACATATCTAAATTCGTGGACGTAGACATTATATAGTCTATATTAGAGAGGGACTAATATTAGTTCACAATTTGAAAAATATGTCCATCTCGGTAAAACTTTATATTGCAGATGGCCTGTACCTACACACCACAGCCTACTCTATATGACGCCTGTACTATTCCTGGCATACTCAGGAAAGATAATTGAATACCGTTATTGGACATTTAATTATATGAAACTACGTCAAAGTAGCCTACTTTTACGTCATGACACTCAGAACTCTTATCTCCGGAATCTAGTTGAGTGTTCAGACGAATGAACAACTATATTAGCATCCTAATGAATACAAAGGCAGATATATCGGACTACAAAGAGACTACAAACACATATAGCCATATGTGTTTACGAGAAAATGTTTGATTAACATGCACTAGCCTAGTGAAGTCTATCTAGTCGCTATTCCAAACAACTCAAATCACGATGTTTCATGATTTTCAAATATAATTTATACAATGATTTATATAGGCAGGCCTAATATTATATACACTATTATATATATCTTAAATATTCTAATAGAAGGAACTTTATTTTTTTAAATCTTTTATTTTTTTAAATGTTTTTTTTGTGTGTGTACGATCTAAAGTGTTAAATATGAAGTAGGCATACTGATCTATATCTCTTGTAAATGTGGATTTCAAATACGAATATTGTATGAAGTGTATAGAAGAAATAATGGGCATATAAATATGACTATATCACTAACTATAACTTAAAAGCATAAATTGGACGATTGTTAATAAAAGGATGATTTAACCAGTCTCAAACAATAACTGATTGAACGTAATTCCGACAATTCATATTAAACTTCAATAACTAATGAGCAACGTTTTATAAGGTCATATTACGTGGGTTATATTGATGATGGCACCGCATCCGTAGCCCACCCCTACATGTATAATATACAGTGCCCTGCTGACTGAATTTACTTACTAAAACCTAGCATCATCCTTCAGTTTGGAGCTGTTATTATATTAAACCACCTTGCTAAAGATAATTGAGAGTCAGCATAGCATAATGTCTTCATCAAATCTGTCGCATCATCCTTCAGTTTGGAGCTGTTGTTATATTAAACCACCTTACTAAAGATAATTGAGAGTCAGCATAGCATAATGTCTTCATCAAATATGTCGTATTGCTCAACGTTAGAAGGTTGTGGGTTGGATTTGCATAAAGTTAAAATGATAAACATATGGCTTACTGCGCGTGAAAAATACAAGATCATAATCTTTTTAATTAACACATTATTACGCCCAGTTGCCACACCATTTATTAATACAATCGTAAATATGACCCTGCATTTTATCTGACAGCTTCTTGGCTCTCTTCATCATACACACCCGGCTAGAGAAATCTGGCGCCATTCTTCCTTCAATATGTCTGCAAGTTCATGAAACGTACCTCGATCCTGTAGACGTTTGGACATTCTTAGTATTTATATGTCAAAAAAAGGTTCCTGGCCCTTCATTAATTTTGTTGAGTATAATATAATGATCTAACGAGTCATTACGCTGTGGATTACTGTAGATATAGCTACGAGCTGTACTAGTATTCATCAGTATTTACCGTGTCTGTGTTGAAGGCAACGTCCTGAAGTCGGCTAGATTGGAATATCGCCGCCGACTTCTACTCATCCTGGACGTGTCCGAACCCACGTGCACCCTGTAGTGCTTAAAGCCGCTCCATATTCTTACTAAAACCGGACAGTTTTCCAAAATGTGCAAGCAATGTTTTTCTTGAGTTGCTTCTCGGCTCTTTAATAGATGGAACTGGATGTGATATTTTTAATTTAGCTTGACTTTTACATTGAAACCTATATATCAGTAAAGTTACATGCATAATTGAAACGCCGCCAGCGACATAATGTTACCATAGCAACAGTTTGACAAGATCTTCATATAATCATTGTACATTATTCAAATATATAGTGAAATATATTGGTAAACATGTGATTTCGTAACTATAATATAGCTTCTTTAAAAAAAATAATATACCATCCACAAAATAGCATAATCATGGTACAAATCATCGTATACTTCAGAAACTATTTAAGGTGTCGTTTTTTTGTGCTAAATATGATCTCGATAACTAGATAATTTACGTTACTTTAAAGACGACACCCACTAGAAACGTACGTATTGATTAACCATTAAATATGTAGTATACCGACATAATAAGCTGTACAATTGAAACACTATTGTCTATAGGCCAGTTTTGCTTTTAAAACCTGTATTATGGCAATCTTCTGACCATCTATTACAGCTATATGTTTCAGTAGGACCGCATAGTCTATCTTATACGCAAGGACGTTGCCAGACAAGCGGCAGCCATTTTGACTCAAGCGTATGTCACTTACTGTCTGGATTATTGCAATGCCTTCCTCTGTGGACTTGGGCGGGTGGTAGCGCAGTGGTAGAACAGTTGGACTTCGGAGCCAAGGGTTCCAGGTTCAAATCCCACCCCGGGGGCCCGGCATCAATGTTCGCGAAAGTTAGCTTTCTGACGCGATATTGATGGGATGCAATGTCTGTAGAGTGGCAATGTAGTTATCCTTGGTCTTGTCAGTACAAGCCGATGCTCGCAGGTTTACTGCAACATTCAGCGCTACGGATGTTGCGAGTTTCCTCCTGCCCTAAACTGACAAGT
>JAUTBT010001993.1:0-10346 GCA_032361225.1 Lepetodrilus schrolli
TTGCGGGTTTCCTCCTGCCCTAAACTGACGAGTCATGATATAAGTGAAAGAATCTTGAAAGCGACTTAAAACCCCAATCTAAAAAAAAAATAAAAAAAAAATATATGCACTACTATTCACTATTACAGTGCACGTAAAAATGGCCACACACAACAACAAAAAACAGACGACGTACGAATACCAGAAATAGAATTAAGTAAAATAAGTTCTCTCTGCTCAGTGCAGTCACTATTACACGTCCATTAGTTCTGCACTGGTACAAAACAGGTATACCTGTCTTACACAAAGCTGCAGATAACGAGGCAATCCTTGACATGTAGAACTGTATATACATTACGTACAGGTACACATGTAGATGTTCATCGCCAGCAACAAACACCAACGCCGGGGCGAAGAACAACGCTCGTTCATTAGCGTAGCCAAAGCATAAACGTGGGGGACCGTTATCTCCGAGATCAGTAATGGTATAAGAATGTTACTGCGTGAAGAAACAACTACCGTCCCTTCTCTACCTCGCAACATATATAACTCACTTTCTCACAATATCAACACGGTGCGTGAGATGATTCAGTAACTCATGGCGATGTTGTGACAAGAATATGCACCAGAAACAATGTTTCCCCTAACAATGGGTAATAATTCGTAAGTTGATATTTCACTTAGGATATTTACATAGACATGACTGTATAGATACATTAGCATGATGCCAATTCGAACAATTATGGGACATGTAAGCAAAATATAGATCGAGATTTGCAATCAGTACGACCCATAAGAGTATAATCACATTGATAAGTGGCCGGGCCCTTGCTTACGTAGCAACAGGAACTGGGTTTCGTGTTCAATATTATGGCATGATAATTCCATACAACCTTTTCTATTGCATGTGTACGTAGTATATATTGTGATATTTGATAATTATATTGGATTCTGTATCCGCACAAACAAAAAGCGCCACAATTTGAAATCAGCATACAGTAATAATAATAATTAGTAGCAGTAGTAGTAGTAGTAGTAGTAGTAGTGGTAGGGTTATTAGTACTATTATTAGTATTGTTATTATTATTATTAGTAGTAGTAGTTTATTATTATTAGTAGTAGCAGTAGTAGTAGTAGTAGTAGTAGTAGTAGTAGTGGTAGGTTTATTAGTACTATTATTATTATAGTTATTATTATTATTAGTAGTAGTAGTTTATTATTAGCAGTAGTAGTAGTAGTAGTAGTAGTAGTTGTTGTTGTTGTTGTAGTGTTAGTGTTACTACAGTATACACCTTAGATAGTATAGTGATTAATTTTGTCAAATGTCTCCTTCAGAAATCAGGGATATGTCAAAATCCGCAGAACCAATATTACAAGGACGACGCATCCTTCCAGTCCTGTCTGTGGTATACTACTAATGTCACACCTGTCAAACAGGTGACCAGGTGAGTAAATAAAATCTGCTAGAAGTCGTGTTGACGTAACCATGTGCACGTCTGGTGGACTTTAAAGAATGGCAACAGCAAATGGAACGTAACGCCATATTGCTGATAGATTATTCTCCCCAACTGAGGCTTACAGTTCTGGTAGACTGGGAATCTAACACCTAGCTCAAAACTAAGTAGTGTTTTCAGCAGCTGTGTTCTTAAAGAGTTCGTTATTACATGGAAAAGGAGTACACCTTCATATATTTACAGCTCGTGTGCTGTTATGGAGTGGTGGTCGTATTTACTACAGCGGGCGTAAGACATATTGGAACGAGAGCGCAATTCCTTGCATATTAAGATTTCGTACTACTTGATAATGTCTTTTTGTCTGAATTTAAAACCGCATTCAATATCCTATCGCTCATGTTATCAGCTTTACGGCAGGAGAAAACTTGTAACATCCGTAGCGCACAGCTTTGCAGCAAACCAAGAATGACAACTGCACTGCAGCAATACAGACAACGCAACAATCTGAAAATCAACTTCCGCGAACATTTATCTTGTAATCAATTATGTGATTAATTTGATGATTGCCAATGCAGTTTACAGAATCTTTTTTATTTGAAACGTTCCTTATCTTTCGGATTTCACAAACATCAAGGACCCAAATAAACAACGTTCTATTCCATACCCAAATGTGAATATAGTTGTTCTTCTATTTACACATAGCTATGATTATAGTCTATAGCAAGTGTTCTCTTAACACATTATGCTATACTGGTAATGTATTAACATACATATCATGAATATGAATAATGAAGAAATGCAAACTCCCATATAGATAACATAGCCCGAAGAAGGCACACTCAGACACAGACACACGTTAATGTATTCTAACGTTGATTCAAACTTGTAAATGTGCATGATGCCCGCAAAGAACGCCAGCTTATATGAATGGTTAAATGCCGCCGATCCCGTCTCAGTGCACATTTACGACTACACCGTAAAGTTGTTATGGTGTTCTCGCAGTCTACAGCGCATGTTGTATTCTATTGTATGGGTAAACACGGGGTCCTATATGCATGTACACCATAACACAGACACCAGGCGGCGCCAAGGTTCCGTGCCCACCTGGTCAACATTAGCGATCTCATATCGGATCCAGTTCGCTAAGAATATTGTATGATTGCCATATTGAAAGGCCGTTGTATCAACGTGTGGTTATCTTGCAGTTCTGAGGCAACAATAACAGTAGTTCTTAGACGTTACAGGAAATGTGGCGACATTTACCAGTTTGAATCAACGTTAGAATACATTAACGTGTGTCTGTGTCTGAGTGTGCCTTCTTCGGGCTATCGCATCGTCATTGAGCTTAGCGTCATAGGCACTAAGCGCGGTCTAGAAGCAAGCAATCAGAAAACTAGTTTCTGTCGTTTCTGAGATGCGTCTGGCATAAGTGTCCATGACCGGGGAACAAGCATGTGGCCTCTTGTGGCCAAAGCTATGTTCCTTTCTCAACAATATTCCTTGGTCTTGCCATGGATAATATCAAGATTCTAACCAAATTCATATATTACTAGCAAACTGCAATACTGTTTAAAATATATCTTTTCAAAAGGATCCGAAAGTAAGCACGCCCCTGTATACAAAAGGATCTATCGTGCGAAGTTATCCTTCCCATAAATCTGGTATGTGACGTGGATGCAAGTACACGTTGAGAGAATAGATGTACTAATCGCTTTAAAGTGTATTAATTTGAGTTAAATACTAGTGCCAGCGGACGCACCAGCGCGTTTGTGCAAAGCAAAGTTGGTCTGACAATCATCATTTCAAGAAACCGATGGCACAGGTTGTCGAAAGTCTGGCTTATTAAAAAAAAACCACACATGTTATTAATAAACGTGAGATCATTCTTCTCTCGACAGAACATGGCCAGTTGACATGCACGATGTCAGTATAGCGGGGGATATAATGAGGAAGTGAGCGGGGATTCGGATCAAAGAACGCCATTCAGCGCGTTCCGAGAGCGTTTCCGTGGATCACGGGCGTACTACGGGGTGCGTTTTAGCTGTAAATGGCATAAACAGCATACGCGAAGACGTCAAACTGAGTTATCGTCGGAGAATAATTTAACATCACTGCTGATTGAAGAAAGTGCACGGTCTGGTTAATGTTCAGTTTTATTGTCGAGTCCGGGTCATTGGAGTTCATGGGGTTGGTGCATGTAAAATGTTGACGATCACGAGACAGGAGTAACAGCCATGGATTCATCGACATTTTCGGACAAGGAAGATAGAAGTTAGAAATATGAAACTGGTAAAACATGCCAGTTATCATCACTGAATACGTTGGTAAAATAGACAACGAATAATATTCGTAAGCTAATAACAACGATGAATATTTATTATGCGCCAAATCCAGATATACTACAGGCTCATGGCGCTACAAACTGGTGAAGAAAAATATATAGATATAAACTATGGACATGTATATATAAAATTGCATGAAAACTAAACGTCGGTATTTAAGCATACCTAGTATAGAGATGAGCTTTGTTTTGCCTTGTAGATGGTAATGTTTTCTGATTGCCTAACAGTACATGGCAGAGTGCTCTTGGCCTACTATCATAACTGTATTCTAGTTTAGCATATGACCTAACATAATACCCAGTTGGCTAAAGCCTACTGTTGTTAAAAGTACAGTCAAACATTTGAAGTAAGTTCCAGTAACCTTGAGCAGCTTCCTTGTACACAGGGGCGGCCAACTGTGCCTTTGTTTCCTCCGGGGGTGAGGCATGGGAAAGGGGGGGTGTCCTGCGTTTTCTCATGTAGAGCAGTTCCATATGCCCCACTGTTTCGCTATTTGGGATGCAATGTATGTCTATTTCGTGTATAACCATTACCCTCGGAGTAACTTTACTACGGGCTTTCCTCCCTCTATAAACAAATAACCGCTAGATCACTTAGCACTGATACCGAGGGAAAGTGCATTAGTGCAACGAAATAAATATATATTGTTTGGGGTATTTATTTCAGGTGCCAGGGAATTCAGAAGTAGACTAGTAGAACTAGTCCAGAAATCGAATTCGATATCCATATCGTAACATCGTCTAATTCCGATTATTTAAGTAGGATTATCTCAGAAGATGGTACGGAGGTTGAAAATATTAATCATGTCAGACTATGTATATTGATTATTTTTGTTTCCGTGAGGCACCTTCTTCAATACTGAGCACCCGCTCCATAGCAGGTAGGCTGCATTCTTAATATACCTTACCCTTGAATAATATCATTACGTATATATACATTATCAACCGATTATAGTTTTAGTAATAGTGGGTTACACGTTTTATGCATTAAGATCACAGGAAACCTGCACAAATTGTAGGGATCGTAAATTATTCAACATGACCGGCCATCTTGATAAAATGATCAGGGACTATGCGGAGCGTGGAATGTGTGCCGTGGTTACTGAAAGTTATGTCCTAACCTCTGGTGATGAGGTCGACAGATGGTCGACATTGGAAAGTAAGGTGATGTACATGTGGCTGTGACGTGATATTGTGTTATAGCAAAGAGACCGCATGCAATCCTGTACAAAAAAAAAATGTTTAATGTACATACTTTTATTCTACCGGTATCCTAGAAGAACAATGTAGAATTCTATTTTTGGCGTTGTTTTTTTTTTTAATATATAATTTTTTTAATTATTATTATTTTATTATTATTTTATTATTATTTTTTTTAAATTATTTATTTTATAGGTGGTTTGTGTTATACACGGCCGGTAGTTTCTTTTATTTAATGCACACATACTCCCACAGAAGTACCAAATGTAGAAGTGAGCAGATAAGTCTTATCTTAGGATTACGTCTATTAGCCTACTATTCGCTTTCTAGTTTTCTTGTTAACTACTGTGGCCCTATAATTAATGCCAATTAAACTGATAAAGTTCAACTACCTGTCAGTGGCGAATTTATCAGTTTCTAATTAAACAATGTATCTTGTTTCCAGTGTTAGCCCGGTCATTTCGCTGGAAATCTAAGAGTATACACATTCAGTGGAAATAACATTAGAACGGTTATTAGGGTTAATGTGGTATTCCATTGCAGTGTTGTTCTCGACAAATAACGTGTGCACACACATATGCATACACACACGCGCACACGCACACAACACACACACGCGCGCATACACACACACATACGCACGCACGCACATATACACACACGCGCACCGTCTGGCAAGCTGTTTGTCACTGTTAGCCATTAGGAACTTCATCAAACTATTAAATGGAGATCGCAGGAGGTGTCCTCATTAACACAGCATTATTAACTTACAAGTGGGTGCAACGTTATATAAGTCCACCCTGGGAGATAATGACATTGTAAATGAATGCATGTTAGAAGCCATTCCGTCGTTGAAGCTTGTTATAAGACCATAGAGAATACACAATTATTTCTCTCTAATTCATTAAATACAGAATGAATGGTTACACATCTTAGTGCTTCTTAAATTGCTTAAATTCCAATATGATTGAAATAGTTGTTGGTTTTATACCATTTCCCCCAGTTCTTCAGCCATATCACAACGCATTCCAACATGATAATCATATTTTCACAACACTGAAAGGTTATAGCTGAAGAATTCAAATGAGAATCAAACTAATAAATATGCATCCACAGATACCCAGGAAAACAAGCATTACACTATTTTGACCCACCGAAAGTGCTGTAAATATATTTATGTCAGTATACCTTTAAATCACCAGCGTGGCTTACTTTCGTTTTCGCCCTTATCACAAACATAGGATACATCTCTCTGCTCCAGGTATTGCTTTCGTTGAAAGGAATATGAGTCCAGGTGGCAAAATTCCTTTCTTCGCGCGTTCAATTTCGTTATCCCCGCACCCAGGGTTTACTAACATGTCTATTAAGACGGGTCAAAAGC
This sequence comes from Lepetodrilus schrolli, assembly GCA_032361225.1. Taxonomy (NCBI): domain Eukaryota; kingdom Metazoa; phylum Mollusca; class Gastropoda; order Lepetellida; family Lepetodrilidae; genus Lepetodrilus; species Lepetodrilus schrolli. The sequence goes on from JAUTBT010001993.1 coordinate 6,356, forward strand.
AGAGTGTCATAAATTGTTCTAGAGGGTGATTGATTCAACATGCTTTCATGTTGATAAACCAGTGAAGAATAGGCAGGCTAATTGGCAGCCTCGTTTAGTACTGGCGTCTGCTGTGTACGTCTTCATAAACAAAGAAGCTGCAGGTCATTGTAAGCCTTAGTTCCTGTGAGATATACGCACATCTACCTATAAACACTTCACATTTGTCGGCTCGTATACAAGAGGACCGCATTTCCTGAAGCATTTGATTAATAAAAAATACTTATAAAAAATCAATCACTGGTGCAAAATTCAAATGAACGTTCATTTTTAATTCACCGTATTGAAATTACAACAATCACTCTCAACATGTACGCATATGTTATTATAATGCTATTACACAGCTAGGTTTTAATGATAGTTTATATTATTGAAGAAAAACAACACATGCGATATAAATGCATATGTTGAATATTAAATAAATCAATATCTAGTTAATGGAATACGTTTCGAATGATAATAGAGAAGTATATCATGCAATGAAGCAAGCGAACAATTTCCGATTCGCTATATTAGCTTTAAATAATGGAACGTCTAGACTATTGGTTCTGTTGTCGATTTGCATATAGGATGTGTCCATATTTCCGTTACAGCTAGGTTGAGTACATCCGGAAAAGACGCAAGCACATCACGAACCATTATGCTCTACCAACTGTGAACCATCAGGCACTACTAACAGCGAACCATCAGGCACTACCAACAATGAACCATCAGGCACTACCAACAATGAACCATCAGGCACTACCAACAGTGAACCATCAGGCACTACCAACAGTGAACCATCAGGCACTACCAACAGTGAACCATCAGGCACTACCAACAATGAACCATCAGGCACTACCAACAATGAACCATCAGGCACTACCAACAATGAACCATCATGCGGTAACTCTCAAACTCGTTCTCGTGTATACACATATACCAGGAGTGTGTGTAGTGGTATAAAGCTGTCGGAGTCCATGACGAACCATGTGTTGTTGCCTAGTATAGTCTCAGTAATAAAAACGCATTGCTTGTACAGTATCCATGTTGACGTATACCATGCAATATATACAACATAAAAACAAGACATAGAAATATATTCCTAAGCTATCTTCGTCACTGGAAGTATTTTGGATTGTTTAAGGGGAAAGAGAGCAATATATACTTCTTAATGGGAGATTTAAAAACGTTTGAGATAATAAAATTCAGTAGGAATTGCTAAGTACACTAACTGGCCAGAAGGAAAAAGAAAATCTAGTATATCATTCCTATAATACGTGATGGATTCAGACATGGAGGCTATCTTGAACAGGATTGTTTATCAAGAAGTTCTGTAACACAGACTAAATGCTATGTAAAGTTGCATTATACCAGCAGGGATAGCATTTAATATAACTAAATGGTTGCAGGGAAATGTGTTGTTATATTTCGGACAAATTATTGAATTTATAGGTTCTGTGGGATAGAGTTGAATAGTAGAATAAAGTAAATGTTTCGGCATATGTCAACAAAGATAAAGACGTCTGATTGAAAGACTGGGAGGATTTGCATCTGCAAGACATTACGTTTTGTCAGCAGTGTAATCAAAAATATATCCCTTATGTATGCATATAACTCTATACGAAAACATGTCCCGCAGACCGTAAACTAATAGAGTTAGAAGTAAATCTTAAGTGCTATCTCTGGTTAACAGTGATGCGCGTTTGTCGGATATCAGCTCGATATCAATGAAGAACTTCCTTTCTCTGACGTTAATTGAATGAAACATCGCCTCTGACAACAATCCATAGAGCGTGCTGGCAGTCGGGCGATCGGGTGCAGCTCTCGTAGTTTCCGCGTGGTGCAGAACGTGCGCATTTGCCAAAATAAACGTCTACATGAATGATGGCAGCAACGGCGTGTTCGCAAGGCTATCTGGCACGAGTGTACGGCATCACTTACCTTTTGCTGACTCCACATCCTCGGTTAGGATAATCAGTAGAAGTGATACAAATCCACAACAAAACAATCCATCGCGGAACATGGCTTCCGTTGAACGTGTCCGAACTTTCTTGAGGATTGGTACCGTTTTGACTTCATTGTACCGTCACTGCTCGTGTGTACTGTCGCCGATGGGCGGGGCTGTCCAGCACGTGCCGCTTGTCAGTCATGGCAGCAGCCAATGAGAAGACGTGGCGTGGGGAGTAAAGGGCAAGTGAAAACTGCCCGTCCCGCCTGTGGTTACACACTAGCCGTCTGCTGGTAGCGTCTGATGTCTATGTTCTTGGAAAGAGGTACAGACCGTGCCTATAAATACCCCTCTCATGTTGTTATGTTACGGATGAAGATCATATTGCTGGCATTTGTAGTCTGAAACGTCTCTATGCTGCACGGGTCGTACTCACATCTGTTTCACGGTGCGTCCTTTCAAGTGCCAGTCACGTGACATATATGTAGTAAACTCTTCCAGAGAGTTTGTTTTCATTCATTTCATTCATGACCTGTAGTCATTAAATAATACGGAACATAACCTTCTATTGTAAGGCTGTAAGCGGACTGATATCATTAGACGTGCGTAAGGATTATTATAGCCAACGAACGTTCTGGGTTGAAGGTCTTGTGGCAAAAGACATTTGACTACTATAGCGGACATGGTGATTATGCTGAGTCATCTCTATATGAATAAATATAACAACGTTCACTACTGTAGTTTACTGCTGAATTAATTCACAGCTGTCTGAATATGTAAACCATATACTGATCTGAATTTAGATCAATTTAACTGTGGAAGCAAAGATCATGCACCATCATTATGACATTAAAAAAACACCGTTAAACGGCTTAGCATCTGCAGAAAAAGGTCCTGGAATTCGGAAAGGGAGGTAGCTGGTACCAAGGGACTACCAAACCATGCTTTAACTTTTCATTTTCCTTCGGCATGCCACTAAAATGTTACAATTTGAGAATACCTCGAGCATTGGCAACTAAAACATTGGAAATGCTCTGACAAGAAAGGACAGGGCTTAATTAATAATGGAGTATCATTTTCTCAGTGTTTGGAGGGTGGAAAATATAGAGGCAAGAAATTGAAGTATTCAAGGGGGAAGTATAATATGGTCTTTCACGGGGGAGGAAAACAGTACGAATTTACCTAATCATATATAAAAGTATGATGACTTGTAAATATTAATTTTCCCCCTATTCAAATGGCGTCATAACGTCCAGTTCTACGCTAACATACGTAATAATTACAGGACACTATACTCCTATAATGGATCTTGTATCAATACAAATTATGACATGTATCATATTGGTTAAACAATCGAATGAAAAAGAGCATAGAATTTCAAATGAGATAAAGATTGCCCAGGATGCATGAGTACCGCAATCTTCCTTTACGGATTCATCCGTAAGGTCGGCAAATACAGCCACGATATTAACATTGTCTGTTACGTGCTGAAATTGATGATCACAAGGAAATATCAAGATCTGGGTGATGTTTATGTTGCAATTATTCGTATTCCTGGTATTACGGTCGATAGAGGGAACCTTGCTCTTATCCACAGAAGAAATGCTAATTCATATTATCTTTGGGAGAAAAGATGGCCTCGATCGGTTGCATAAACTGCCAAGCCGTGGATGTGATGATTACTGGCACGCTCGAGTCAACAAATATCGATTTGGCGTTTCTTGATTGCATGGACAGATTAACAGAGGGGACCTAGTTAAATATCGACAAGAGAAAGAAAGGCATTGTCCTGGAGTAACAGCATTCTAGAAAACAGGAGAGCATATTTGAAACATCCTCTACAAAAGATACTTCGATTGTATTAATGAAATAATGTATATGTTACAGTCAATCTCTAAAATCAGGCAATGTGTAAAATGTGTGAAACTTTCAGTGACTTTATTTTCACTCAGTCAATTTTTTAAATGCCTGAAATGATAAAATGACTCCCCTTACTTGACAGATTGACTGGCGTGAGTTTGT
>JAUTBT010001994.1:0-10345 GCA_032361225.1 Lepetodrilus schrolli
GTGTGGTGCCGTTAGAATTCCTTCGTCCATTCTCAGTAAGCCCACACGGTAAAATACCTACTCATTGTCGCCATGTTAGAACTGAATCACAAGCCGCCATTCGACAGTCATTACCAGGGTCAGTGAGCAGCAAAGCGGTAGCCCACGTGACCGGGAACCAGGATGCAAGAAGACGCAAATCACTCTGAAGATCCTAGTCACTTCCCCATGTTTCCCTTCGTACATAATCTCTCTGACATGAATGCTAGGTTTCCATCGTGGACTATCTTCATGATGGCACATATAATGCGCATATTTGATAGATTATGTCTATTAATACTTTCCGGAATCAACAACAACAACAAATATATATAATGTGATACGTGATCCATGATAAGTTAATTATAACCAATTTTTTTAAATCCAGGATGTTTACATAACATCTGTTAAATAGCTATCAAATGGTTTAAGAAACGATTATTTTAAGCAGAGGGGCGACGTGGAAAAGATATAACAGACAAAAAGGCTCGATTTGCACGTGCTGATGCACGTCTGCATAAACTAGACGGTCTTACACCGCTATTCCGTCTTTCCAACGTCACCCCTCTACATAAAATAATATTTACTCAAAATAGTTAGTGATAGCTATAATATAAACATTTTAAAAATTAATTGTGCAAAAGACTTCAGTAATTTTGTTTTATTAATTTTAGAGAGGAGGTAACAAATTTAATATCCTAAGGTATATGCATATATTTATACGTTTTACGAGTTTAACATGCCACATGCTCTTGAAATGAGTCTTTGGTGATCGAATTCAGGACTACCACATTTTAGTGCCATATTATTAACAAAGTTGTAGATATTCTCTTTCAATCAAAACTATGCTAAAAGTTCACGAATATGTAGAATACAATATAAATGTCTGTATATGTATTTCAATGTTCTCGCTTTTCGCTTGTCACTAACAATTACATAACTGTAGTCCCGTGCATTGATAGCAATCCTTCGCCGGATCTTCCGGACGGGTGACCTGTCCGAATTACGGGGCCTCATTCATGTCCGTCGGACTATCTGACGCTTCGGAAGTAACCCGAGGAGGGCCGAATGATGGCTTATTGCAATGCGCGACGGCCAAATGCATGCACAGTTTCATATTCAGACGCTAACATCCATTACGTGATCACGTGTACTGTTTGAGCTGGATAATTTGTTGCAGTAGTAAATGTCACACACGTGACATGTTGACATCTTCACTGCCATTGCTATCACACCCGTCGATGTAAGTGAATGAAACGACTGCAAGTGTTAAGTAGTGTGTTACTAAGCAGTGGGTGTAACATTCTCATATAAAACACAAATCGTCGCTTATCATTCTTGACGTTTTAATGATAGCACCTCCGAACCTTTCGTTTCATATAATACTATGACTTTTAAGCTTTCAAATGTTAACATAGTATGTGAAATTCTATCACGCATATCGTGCTTTCTGTTAAAACAATTGCAATTTGTTAAATGCGTTTGTTGAACTTGAATGATGTCCGGGGTGGGTGGTAGCGCAGAGGTAGAACAGTTAGACTTCGGAGCCAAAGGTTCCAGGTTCAAATCCCGGATGCGATGTCTGTAGAATGGCAATGCAATTAGCATCCTTGGTCTTGTCAGTACCAGTCGATGCTCGCAGGTTTACTTCAACATTGAATGCTACGGATGTTGCGGGTTTCCTCCTGCCCAAAACTGACAAGTAGTGATATAAGTGAAAGAATCTTGAAAGCGACTTAAAACCCCAAATCCCCCCTCCCTCCCCCCCCAAAAAAATATAAGAAAAAAAAAGAAAAAAAGAATGATGTCCGTGGAGTTAAGGCATGGCACGGCGTTACTATTACTGTGATCGAAATGTGAATTCTGAGTCCTGAAGGACGATTCAAAGGTCAGCTGCTAGGCAAGTTCCGGGTCGGTGTGGTCTGAGACATTCTCATTAGCATCATCAATATTTAACGAACGACCTGAATTAATGTTATCATTACTTTATTGTACTCTTCCACTTCGCCTTCATTTTAAAACCGCAATTCCCATTGGTTTATAATGCATTCAGTTTTGTTTGTACAGAATAGAAAGGTCACGCCATTATTTATTAAGTAGATACTGAAATTGCGGCCTGGTATTTATCCGCTAGTCAAGGGTGTCGTTATTGTTTATAGTATTTATACCCAAGTAATCGCTATCGTTAGGGATGAACAAACACATGCACGTAAAAGAGTAATGGTTGTTGTAAAAAATGAATACACAAAAGGTCAACAATTGTAATCGGGGATTATTGTTATGAAGACAGGAAACATTTAAAAATAATAATCAGGAGTTATTATCTGGAGTTATCTATATCTGTAGAAGGCGAGGTCTCCTGACATTTCGACTGGTTGGCTGAGATGAGACAAAGTGTGGTAAACTGTTCACATGAAATACGTGGGGGGTACAGTACAGTGGTAGTCTGATTTGCAAATCGACTGTAATTTACTGTGAAGGAATTTTCATAAACATCACCAGGCCAGTCGCAGTCACATCTTATCTCTGATCCGACACTGTTGCTACTTTGTTGAACGTTGCTGCTTTACTGAACTGAACAGCTCTATTCACTCTGGGGCTGCCAGTTTACAAGCAGCATGAGAGGTGTACAGAGGAGCCACGACTATTACTAGTTATATATACAATAAAAACAAGAGGCGCCGATACCCATAGGACATGGAGAAGTCTAATGAACAAAACAGATACCATTGGGATTGATTTATGTTTTTAAATTGCCACAGTTTGTTACCGTGGCTGGCTGGAAGCGTGGGATATGTTTTTGAGGTATCCCTGTACGTTCTCGCTCAACCAGGTTCCAGCTACCTACCCGGGTCCAGTTACACGACGCTCTTGTAGGCTAAAATAGTTGTAGAGACTTACAATTGCCGTTATAATAGTTGTAGCGTTGTCTAATTCAGTTAGCCTACAAGAGCTTCGTGCAACCCACAACTATTGTAGCGCTACAAGAGCGTCGTGCAACTGGACCCTGGAAATGTCGAACAGCAGGGCGTTCTGACGTAACTTAGACGATGCTTGGAAATTGGAAAACACGAACAATGCAGACAATGCAGACACCGACTTCAGATCTACGAAAGGAGAACGGAATTAATGAACCGAAACCGTTTTTCAAAATAATATTGCAATTATTTCAACCTAGTAAATTATCCGTGTTATTATACGTTTGAAGTACCGTTTATTTGAAACAAAAATTGTAGTTATCTTTCGTAATATGGATGGTTTTTCCATGAACATGGCCACTGTTGATGAATCTATTCATGGCAGGAACCAGTAAATTATTCATTATTACAATACTACTACTATACTAAACAAAAAACAACAACTTGATGTTATTACAGAGTTCCTTACAAGAACCCACTGCATATTAAATCATTTCTATTGGTATAGTACGTCTAGCCCATATCCTGGCATGTCTTTTCAAACATTTAATACTCGGTTATCCTAAGCGGTGCGTATGTATGGACAATTTTGTGTAAATCACGTCACCATTTCACGGGCGCCACATTCACGTAGGAATACGCCTATCGTTCATGGCACACAGAAAACATATACAAATCTGCAGAAAACAACTATTTAAAAATCCATAGACTGTCTATTATCGTCCGGACACGCGGCATAGGTTGGAAGCTGCACAAGCCGTACCGGAAGTGTTGCATGAGTTTGGTTGAAGCCAACATGCGATACATACTCTCAGGACATGTAAATCGTCCACGATCAGGAACAACGCGAGTGACGTCACGTATGGATGATGGATAAAATACGGTTACTCCATGTGTGCAATCGCAGTCATCGGCCAATCATCGTCTCGGAATTATTCAAGTGTTGGGTCACCCCTCAAACAATTCTGAATCGGTAGCACTCTGCATGTCTTGGTGCTAGATTAATTGCCCAAATAAAGTGATGAGAAACAATGTTGTTTGGTGTGGCGTTACTTAAGCTCAAACAGAAAACTCTAGTTCGTTACCTTCTTTAAATATCTTTCAAAGTCTCATTTAGTCCAAACCAAGTTTCTTTTTTTTGTTCAGTAGCCTCCTCCTCCTCCTCCTCCTCCTCCTCCTCCTACTCCTACTACTACTACTACTACTACTACTACTACTACTACTACCACTACCACTACCACCACCACCACTACTTACTAACTACTTATTACTATTACTACTACTACTACTTAATACTACTAACGCTGCTACTACTACTACTAGTACTACTACTACTACTACTTATTACTACTAACGCTGCTACTAGTAATATATTACTAATACTACTACTATACTATTACTACTACTTACTACTATATTCAGGAGCCTTGTGGAATCAATGATGACATGGAATATGTACATGCTGATGACTCAGAATAGGATTTCAGAAAAGAACAATATACTGAAAACAGTGAAACCCATAGTACAACAGTGAAACCCATATCAACACAATGGTAGTGGGCCATATGCATCATATGCTCCAAGGACCCCTTTCACGAAGCTCTCGTAGCTACTGAGACCATAGTTATCTTGTAACTAGCCATCTCGCTGCTCACTACGACAGTGTTACGGTATGTTAGTGGATACAAGGTCTTCATATGAAAAGGTGTCCTGGTGCGAAAGGTTCGTAAACATTTCTCTAAGTCGTTAGTCATTGTGTGTATTACTTCAAACTGAATCGGCGGGTCTGCATTTCTGGGTTAGCTAGTGAGAACATCTGGATCAGCAGGATTGCCACGGATGAGTAGAAGTCCAGCTAGTGGTCCTAATCCAACAGTGGTTAATTATTTCTAGCGGCGAATGTTATTATCATGGGTAGGTAACTCCCCGTGCGGAGTCCCAGTTGGCTGAGATTACGGTTGAATATCAGGCCCCGACTGTTTGCCTAAAATCAGTAATATCAGAGAAATATCTAGACGATCCGCAGTTCCAGGACTCCCAGGTAATGGAGCACCGGGGAACCAGGATGGGTAATAGGATATATTTCAAGTCTGTGGGTCACGTGATAAATCTCGCGTGACTTCGATAGACACTGCCAACGCAGTTAAATGGTTAACATCCGTTGGTCTCGTTACCTGTACGCTCTTGTGCGACACGGCGTAACTCTAATAAAGTAACGGTAATTCCAACCTTGGCCATAGACGAATTATAGAGTTATGCCGTTTCGCACTGGTCATTAAATAATATTCTGCAAACATGAAAGTAAAGTGATAGAATACCCCATGCATTAAACTCATTTCTTTATTCTGTAGTGATATTGATCATCGTGTGGTATTATGACTAAAAGAAAGCCTTCTGAGAAATTATTTATTATTATTTTTTTTTGGCTATGACCGTTTGGTTGCCATTAGCAGCATTTATATCAGAAGCCATCATCACGATAACCACCATTTCCATTGCTAACAGTTGTAACCATTTTAAGTAGTTTGCATTATTTCCAATATGTTTGCCTCTTAAGATAAAACAATTTATTTTAAAGTTGCAAGATCATACTTGCATATGGAATAATGGTCACTTTCGGGGTTATTGCATATTCTGATCTATTTCAGATTTATTAGTCATCGAGAAAAATATTGATTTCCTATCCAAAGACACCTACCCACCCCCACCCCACCCCAAAAAAAAAGATGAAAAAAGGGCGGCCGCACCGGAATTTGTGACGTCACAGGTTTCTTTGTACACAGATCCCCCTCACAGAAACCAATATATGCATACACACATTTGTAGGCCTATGCAGGACTGCCTCGGATTCGAATGCATACTAGTCGGCGTTTCCTCCGAGGTCCGCGTGAATAGTCAATATTTAGAACAGAACACTTTTGGGAAAGACCTCCTTTGCATTGTCTTACAGTTTGGATAGATTTTGTTCATAGGTTTTATTACCTATTTAGAATTTCTTTTTAAATATATAAAAGAAATTATAATAATACTTGCAAGTATGATCTTGCCTCTTTAAGGCAGTTTAGAGATTCATCTAGCAAGTTATGTAAACATTAGGATTGCTATTAAAGCAATGACTAGAAAGTTTAACTTCAACAGATGTAATAATATAAACTAATAAACACTGGAATGCTTTAAACAGAATGAACGTGATATGGTCAATAAAGTAGTGCTTCCAATGCGTATTTCGCCTGTGTACGTATTAATATTCGTCATGATAGTAAACGAAATACTAGTAGAGTTATCAGAACGCAAATTAAAAAGAGGATATTGCCTGCACCACGATGACCATGAATCACGCATAACGAAACTATTACAGAAATAAAATTAAAAGACGGTAATATAACAAGAGAACTCAATGCAACAAACGTAATTAAACGTTTTCTTTTATATCTACGGGGGTCATGTATATAATAGGTCAATCAGTACCCAATCAGCATATTTTCTGCACATATGGGAAATATGAAACATGAAAGTTTCGTTCAAATGCAGGAACATTCTTTTTCTAGTTTAAATGATATATAAATAAATGCATACTAAAGTGTTCCCAGTATTTGATTGACTTGCGCATTATATGCGCAAATCTCGTCTACGATTTCATACGTACTCTACAGACAGTGACTAGCTCAGATTAAAAACAATCCTCATGTTTAGTCATTAAGACTGTAGCCGTGTGACACAGTACGGGCAGAACGTGATGGATAGATGGAACGATGTATTTAAGCCATAGCCTGTGTGGCAGCCGGTGTGGCGTCAAGACCTACTGCGGAGTCCTAGAGGATGACATCTGGTTCTATATCTTCCATAATTAAATATTCTGACGTTTTGACATACATTTATTTTCATTAATAATTACTGTCTACATTTATCAATGCTGGAGATGTATATTTAATATAATATCAATTCTTTTACAACTTCACTACAGCGAGATAGCGGTGTACATGTATAATAGAGATTATACTGGCGTGTGTTTATCGTTTGTGAAAGGCCACACATCAAATAGTGCTTATTCAGTTGAATTTAAGCGTACAAGGTTTATTAATCATTCTAACATTCTCGATAACATTTACTCTTTTTTTTAAAATCCATAAAATTCATACGCATATACTGATAGGTATGTACTCCCACCACACACAAAAAAAAATACATGCAAACAAAACACAAGCAACAAGAAAAATACAATAAAAGCCCAAAGCAGCAAAACATTTTTAAAAAAACAAAAAAACTAAAACAAACAATAACCACAATTAATTGTTTTAAATTGAAAAACGCAACAAAGCAAACCAACAACACAGACAGGCACACACAAACATGCACTAAAGCACACACACGCACACACACGCACAAGTTTATATCTACACAACATGCACCATGATATCTGGACCATATTTGTAATGAAATCCAAAGTGGTTCACGATCGTATAATCCTGGAGCCCGTTGCTCAGAACAGTTGTAGCTACTGCTGATTGTAAGTCAAATATTTGGAATACGCTACAAGTGTAAATCCATTGCATGAAAAACATTTATCGCAACATACTTGAGAATCTGGTTAACTAAAATTATTGTAATGATAAAATGTTCGTGCAAGCACTTGTATCAGGCCCTTACAATTTGATATACAATCAATTGTAGCTTCAGTTGTTCTGAACAACGGCCCCATGAACTCGAAATATTTCTCAGTGTTTGCTGTAAGACTTCCGAACATATCATTGACATACCTTTTATGGCTTTGATGGTGATCGTATGTCATGTCATAATCACTGTTTTTTTTTTTTTTATACCTTCAGCCTATGTAGAGGTTGGACTTGGCATTTCGTGTAAAACATGTTTTTAAATACATTTACTGGTTGCGGTTAGGTTAATTGCTAGCCAAATTATTATAATTGTATTGCTGGCTTATTTATAGACCTAGGTAGCGCTTCACGAAGCTTTCATATCTACAACGAAACCATAAATAAGAACACTCGGAGCGAGCTCTAATACATGGCGATGAGCGTTTCATTTTGTGTTTTCCATACAATGCAGGAAAACGTAAGTTTGAATAGATGGCTATATCTGGGAGAATTGCGGGACTATTCGAGTGTGTTTTATCGTAAAGAGTCACCGGTCCACAGGACATACACTGTGTACAACAAACTACAAAGTATACACGAATTGTAACATTATGTACTATATATCGGAGGAACGGAAAGAGTTACGGTTGCGTTAGAGTTACGTCCCTTTGTATAGGCAAGCCGTGCCCAAGTTACGTGGACTCGGGTACATGTAGGCCTACCAGTCATTCATCCAATCAAATTCCTGTTAGTAAACCACGTGACGCCGTTTCTGTCTGCGCATAGGCACGGTAATCTCATTTCCTGTCTTTCTCTTGAATACAAAACACATTACAGGACCAAAAGATACTCATGAATACGCGGTAGCCTACATGGCATAAACAAGTATATCTATCTGTGAAACTCTGCTCAGATAAATAAATATAGCCCTACCCGTCATGTTCGACCGGATTGAGCTTATATGTGTTGCGGCGGTATATATATATATATATATATATATATATATATATATATATATATATATATTTATATGTTTATATATATATATATACCACTGCATGTAGGATTATACGCGACAGTGGGTTAATTCGTACACGCATGAGCAACTTCTCTAAAGCATAAAACTAAACCATCCCCGTTTGTATAAACATGGACGACAGCATAATGTGTGTTTTCGCGTGTCTATCCGAATCAGAGACGGAGTTCCTTATTCAATCAATGAAGCCACTTACCGACGTTTTACCGCGATCGGCATCGATCGTCAAGTGCTGCACTCAATGCAAACACATCACACGGTGACCTTGACCTTCTGATAGTGTATAGGTGCATATGTATCCATCAACCAGCTCAAATAAAAAAACGTTCAATATAATTGCCGATCGAAAAACGAACGAACTATTAACCTTGGTGGGCAAGGTTCATTGCGATACACATAGGGATTGAAATACGCATAGGCCATACAGTTAATGTAAAATGCGATTGAAACACGTAATATTCGCACGTACATATATTCACGCGCATTACTCGCAAAGAGTACTGCTCCCGAATTTTGTCGTGTAATTTAAGCTAAATGTGATATTACTCTGTGACTTCTAAAATTCAAATATATCCTAACACCCTTCGAATTCTAAACAATACCATGTGAACTTTCAGCATCGTAATACCTTGCGAATTCTAAACGTACTATCAAGCGAATTCTAAACCTCATACCCACGTGAGTAAAGCCACTGGAAGCCTTTTCAATACAGATCTGCAATCTAATTAAAGTCAGATGTCGTTAAACATTTTGACATTCATTTGGTGCACATTCGACACAGCGATGCCCAAATATCTGAGTTTCGGATCTGAGTTTAAAATGATTGTACAGAAATGATGCATACACTTGTAAAATAAATCCTCGGTCTACCCTAAATCTCCAGACGACGAGACCTCACTATAAGCTGCTGGATTATGGATATTTCTGGTCAGGATGGAATATCTGAGACGGTGCAATAGACCTGTAATTACCAGAACTTGATCCCGACTGCGAGCCCACTAAACCGCTCCTTAATTCATCGTGACGCAGCAAATACGACCACTTCCGGTCCGACCCATCTATCAAACGAGAGTCTGCACACAGGTCGAGATCGGAGGGCAGGATTTCTAATTCTATTAACGTGGAATCATTGCGGAGTCGGCTGAAAAACATATGGTGTCACTTTAGGCAAGTGGCTTAGTTCGATAATGCCTTTGGTCACCCAGCAGAGAATAGGTACCCGGAAGGATGATGTGGGCATGTGAATGATAACCCTTCTAGCGGCATGTCAACATCTTTAAATGATACTTGTTGATCCCCATTTGCTACGCAGCAAAGACGAAGTCAGTTAATAATGTGATTATAAGGTATCCATGATAAGGTATCACAGAATATTTGGGTCTAAAATATATAAAAAATAATATCTTAACACATGACACTTGAGTTAGATATACCTGTAGTTCAACGATTCGAATTTAGGTACTATTCTATGCCAGCTGTGATTGTGATGCAGATCGGCTGCGCGTTATACTGAACATAATCGGTATCAATTGTCCTTTTCCCCCCGATATATAAGAGCGATGTATTCACTGGTAACCATGGCACTTGCAGAAAACACGGTTAACCTGGTTATTACCACATCTACACACGCACATACTCGCACAAACAAACACACGCACAAAACACACACACACACACACACACACACACACACACACACACACAAAAACAAACACCTCCCTCATCACTCTTCTCTCCCCTTTACACCTTTACACCCCCCCCCACCCCACCACCCCCGTACA